>VWYP01023124.1:46238-111389 GCA_013400435.1 Pycnonotus jocosus | reverse complement strand
CCCGGCGGGGCTAAGGCCGTGTTGAGACACGGCCGCTACACGAGGCCCCGCACGGTACCCGCCCTCCCCTCTCCAGGGACCCCGTTTCCCTCGCTAATCAGTGCGTTTAATTTATGTGTATCATTAGGGTTTTGCCAAGGGCTCTTGCCACCGATGCCCCTGATGGGGTCTCGCTGTTCCCTCCCCGCAGCTGGCGGCCCGCCTTGCCTCCGTCCCCGCAATCCCTTCCTGCATTTTTTGAAGGAAACGGTTTAGTGCTCTAAGCCACAGCTGTCAAACAGATTTCATTCCTAAGCCAGAGTTAGATCTCCTCAGCTCTTTATGCTGAAGCAGCAGTGCTCCACATGGCAGCTCTGCAGGTGCAATATCCACTGTGATGTGGAGGCTTACTCTCTCCCGTGTAGCCTCGAATCAATGGGAGGATGCCCCTGCTCCTTTACATGTGTTTCTGCCTGATAGCCGGTTTAAACAAACAGATCACAATCTGTTTTGCTGTTCAAGAGGATGAGTGACACAGGATGTGTTCAAATGCGAAGACATTAAGATGAAAGGAGACATAATTGTCTTTTTCTAGTTTGGTTTTTACGGAAATGCGACTTCCGTGATTATCTGTGGGCCAGCTTTGTACTGTGGCTATTTCTGAGCTTGCCCATAACTGAAGTGTTAATAACCAAATCTGATAAAAAGGAGGGGTTCTTTGGAGTAGTTTTCTGAGCTTTGCCTATGATGATGTGAGAAATGCTGTAAATGGCACCACTGAAGGAAAGGTGTAACAAGAGCTTTGTTCAGCAAAGGTTGAAAATAAGGCAGGAACTCTATCTTGAGACATGCACCCATAAGAAACCAGGCTTCTCTGGTTATGTAAGAAACAGAACCAATTGTTATGATTTCACTGATTCCCCTCTTCCTCTAGTTTTAACTTTGCAGTTCCACCCTTTGGTATCTGACATCCTTGATGCCTAAGAAAGGAATTTATAAAGTGAGGAATTCCTTTTTTTAATATTAACTCTAGGCAGACTAGGATTTAAAGCTGAATCTTGTATTAGATGACTGGCTATGCCAACAGATGTCCATACTGTGCAAATATTTACAAATATGCTTAGCTTATGCATGAGTAGTCAGTTCTGTGCAGTAAGTTAAATTCTTCAGTAAGTGTTTGCAGGATTGGAGCCAGAGCTTGTAACTTTCATGAAGCCAGACAGTTTGTATTACCAGTTATGCCAGCACAGCTCTGACAAAATTTATATAGTACTCCAGACCTGTAAGAAAGTTTATTAAGCCTTAGTTGAACTTCAAAGCACATAGTGATTTTTTTAAAAAATCTGTGGCTGATAAATTCAGAACTCCACAGCTGATGAGACTTGCCAGTCAAATGAAACATTTCATGATTTTAGTTTTGTTCTAGTGTTATTTTCAGAAAAGCTTTTTTAAGTTAACATGTTACCACTTTTCAGAATTTTGCATTTCATAACTGCTCTGTTGAATGAATCACAGAAATTTTTCATTGGCTGTTTAGCAGAATGTGTAGTAGGAAGACCTGATAACTTTTGAGAATGAGGATGGTTGCAGTTGGATTTAGAACAAAAATGTCCTTTGATAATAAAATTCTATTCATATGACAATCTCTATCTTCCTAATACCTGTATGGCATTATGATACATACGTAAAACCAACTGGTGCAAATAAGCACAGGATCTGTTTTTGGATGTCAGTTCAATGCCATTTGTTCCCAAGTCTACTAAAAAAAGCTTGTCTGATTTGGTATTGAAAGTTATGAAATTATTAGTAAATTCCTTGTTTAAGTACACATTCATATGCTGTTATGTTGCATGGACAAGGAATTGCAGCTCTGCCATTCAGAGCATGTGTGATGACTGAGGAGACAAATTTCAGTTTTATTTCTGATTTTGTAGTTTTTATATCGGTTTCAGTGTTCTGGAAACAGTTCAGAAACACAAAATCTCTTCTGTCAGGCAGAACTGCGCATTTTCTTTGTTGAAGTCGTGGTTCTGGCTAGAGGAATGCAGTCAGAGTGGATTTTTTACCAATGGTGTGAACTGATTTGAGAGGGACAGACTGTCACTTTCTGTAGTGAGTGATTAATTCTGTCATATTTCCAGTTCTGTAAAAGTTTGGTAATTAGTGGTCCTCTCATGCCTGCACATCAGAGCTGCAAACCATATGCTCAGCAGTTACTTTGCATGGTTTATAGACGTGGGTGGAGGTGGGGAGGGCAAGCACGGTTGACTGAGGCAGTCTTTGCCGTCACCAGCCTTTCTGCCACAGCCACTCGGGCTGTTTGGCATGAGAGAATCACACAAAGGGAAGTCCAAGTAGGAAGGGAGAAGGAGAGCCTCAGTTGTATCTGAGCTGACTGCTAAACAACTTCTGGGTGAGATAGCCAATTTTACCTTTAGAGATGGTAGCCTGCCCTTGGCCTGGTGAGAGGTCTTGTGATGGTGTTTCTGCTGATACTTGCTTTTTTCCCCAGAAAGACGGGACAATTTGACATGCAAATACAATCATATTTTTGTTTTATAAGCATAATGGTTCCTTGGTTAGGGGTTGAACCACCAAAGGCAGGACAAAGAGGGAAGCTGGAAGTGGTGGGAGAGGAGTTAGGAAGTGCTGCTCAGGCAGGGTAAGAAGAGGGAGGTAACCATATTAATCACTCCAGAAAGGCTGGAAGCTGCTGATGTACATTGTGCAGACTTATTGGGGATGTGTAGTGAGAAATTGAGAAATGGATGTGAGTGGCCAGAAGAGAAAACAATGAACAAACAGGAGGAGGGTAGATGGAGGGATTGGTTGTGGAGGAAGGTGAAAGCACAGAAAACTTGGTCGTGTTGGTCGTGGTAGAGCTGTGCATGCTGGGTTTGAAACAGAGTCAACTCTTTGGGCCATTTCTGCAGTTGCTGATTAACTGTGTAGTGGATATACAGGCACCAGATTTAGCCTGGGGCAGGCTCGGCTCAGAACTAGCAGTTTATTAGTTCAAGTGCTGTGCCATGTTAACACATCTCTGCTGTTTCCAGAACCAGCTCTGCAGTGCAGCAGCTTTCAGACAGTGTCTGAACTTATAAGTCCTGATGGACCGAGCTGGCTCTGTGTAGACCCACTTGGGTGTTTCTGTGCTGTGCTCCATGTTCCAGGGGATTTTATTAGCTTGGCGGGTAATCTGGATATGAGCTTGCTTTGTGCAGAGTAGCTGACGTCGATGGTTGAGAAGACCTCCCAAATCTGGAGTTCTGGAGGAATCATGGTACAGAGACACCAAAGTGCTAACGAGTCCACACGGGCTTCCTTGGTGGATGGCTGAGTTTCCAGATAGTGCTTTCCTGCATTTCTAGCGGTAGGTGGGCAATCAAGGTTGTTACATTACCCATGTATCCAAACTCTTTACACTGAGAATGTAGAAATTCCTGCGCTGGTGTTCTCTTGTTGGTCTAGCTACTGAGCAGGTACAAGAGAAAAGTAGTTGCTTCTGGGGGATTAAACCTTGGCTCTCTCATGGCTACAAAGTTACTAAGGGTGTGCTTTAATAGAACAGTTTCTGTCTGTTTTTACTGAGTATCCATGCATGAAAAAACCCCCAATCCTGTTACTTTTTAATGTGAATGTAGGAAATTTCTACCTACTTTTTGAGCTGTGCCCATGGAACTATCATTTTTTAATATATTCTCTGAAAATCATAAGAGCTAGAAGTTATTTTCTAGACTGAGAAATACTGCTGAGACCCAGCAGTATTTTAGGGCTATCTAAATCTAAAAATTTTTAATTTTAGGACGATCTAAATCTAAAGGCAGGGCTTTGGAAAACTCTCAAATACTGTGGTAAAGTCACTGTATCTGACATAGATGTGATCTAGGCTCTGTATAACAAATAAACATTCTTACATAATGGCTTCAAACTGGTCTTCTCAAAATCACACTTGCTGCTTAACAGAATTGGTGTGAAGGACAGTCTCTTTTTCAGTATTGCTCAGGGATAGGTGTTATGTCAGAACTGGAACTATTTATATCCTTCACTGGTTTTAGCAAAGAGGTCAGGAATTCAAGGCAGTTTTCTAAGCGTGGTGTTCCACTCTACACCCAAAGTTAAGACTGATGTATTTAATGTGTTCTGTTTTTGTCTATATTAGAAAAATAAGTAGGGGTTAGCTGCATGCTGAAAATTATTCTCAACCTTTAATTTTCTGAGCTAGATGAGTTTAGCTGAGCACATTTTTTCAGTCTGCTGTTTTCTTAAACAGTAAATTGATTAGCTCTTTTATTGTTTTATGGGAACTGCCATATGAATAGAACTGGAAGAGTTGCAGTGGGGGAGGGAAATTTAACAATCCTATTATTTTTAGGAATTACTTATTCAAAAATAAAAGGAGCAGTTTCACATTAGACTTGGCAAATTGTTTGAACAAATCTCATATATGCCAGAAGTCAAATGGAGGCAGAAATAAATGGACTGTGATGCCAAACCATGGGGCATCAGCACACATTAAATTAATCCTCCATCCTTTCAATTGAGACTGAGGAACTTTTGTCTCCATGCACTAACCAAGGAAGTATTTGACTTGAAAATTTTGAGTCATAGTGAGAGAAGGTGTCGTAGCAAAAGGAGCTGTAGAATACTTAATTTGTGAAAGTAGTTGGCTTTAAAAACAGACAGGTTTTGCATTAATTTTTTTTTCCATCCTTGCACTTTGATACATGCTTTCATTTAGTATTTTTTAAAAGGTTCGATTTATCTGCTACAAAATAATCATGCTGCTGGGCTATTAGGGTGCTTGAATCAAAAAATGCAGTGAGTGTCAAAACTGAGCAGAATAATTGGACATTATTACTTTCCAGAATAATCCAGGTAAAGAACTTGGATATAATGTTTGCAATAAACAAATATGTATTTTTTAACAGCTGAGTGAAAACATCAGAAAGCCTATATAAAATATGTGTACGTGTTTATATACCTTTTTAATAAGGTGAATGTGAATATGCTTATTTTAGAAGTTAGCACCCTGTGGGCATTTTTTACTAAACCTCCCCCTAAACTGGCATTTGCATCTCCTGAACAAAGCCTTTTGCCTGCAGGTAATTTGCACTATTTCTTACATGTCATCTCCTAAAAGGCATACTGAACTCTGCTGTGAATAAAGTAGATAAAACTGGCAAGTTAAGGAGCCAGAAGGAAGCATAGCAAATAAAATAACTGAAAAGAGATGTTTTAATGTGTAACACCATCTCCCACTTCTGCTTTCTGCCATCTGGCTTGGAAGAGACCAACTTATGCCAACTTAGGCCTCTCTGCATATGGGAATAGGGCTGATTCAGCCAGTAATACAGCTGCACCAGTGCTGACCCTATAAATATTGAGAAGGGAAGTCTGTAGTTTTTATCCTTTCAAGCGATAACCAGTTCTTGAACTTCTCAAGACTGACCTCCCCTTTATTCAGCTGGAACTCTGCACGTTCTGCCAAGCATCTAGACTTCAGTAATGGATGAATTAGTACTGTCCATTGCTGCTAGTAAGTCCATGAACATGTTTTTATTTTTTTGACTAAGAAGTGAATTGTGCCAGCATAAAGGGAAGCCAAAAGATGCTCTCAGGCTTAAGTCTTAAAATTTAGCTGTATTGCCTATTTGTGTCCTGGAGCAAAAGACCATTCAAACTGTCAGGTAGCATTTCTTTATGAAGTTGTGGTCAAGATAGAAAACAGTGCCATTTTTAGATACTGTGTTTTATTGTAGAATGTTCTAAATTATGTCACACTGAACATTATTGCTTTAGAGCACCAAATAATAAATGCCATGATTACCAAGCTGATAATCATTCTGTCTTTTACAATAGGCATGGCAAAAGTCCTCTTACTAAAGTGAGTACTATGTACAGTCAAAGAAGGAGTAAGGTGGTTAGGTAGCATCAAGTTTACATAACTGAATAACAATTAAGATTATTTCCAAAAATCAAGTGTGGGCATGTACAAACCCATACCCTCTATGTAAGCACCTGCAAAATATTGGCTGTTTGCAGAGGTGAATCAAGCTGTGTTCTGTTCAATGCTCCCCAGAGTATTGTGAGCCAAGGAAGCAACAATATGGACCTGTGGCTCATCTCCTGCTTTCTCAACTCTATAAATTCATGTATGATCTGGTTTTCTGCTTCATGTGCACTGGTGAAAGACACCTGTGTCACATGTGGAGTAGGATATATTCCATACCGTCTGCTCCTGCTGTGGGTTCTGCCTCATGTTCCAGTGAGCTTACTGGTAGGATTGAAAGTTTTTTACTTTTTCATTGTGGCTGGTTACTTCTCAGCTGGATGAGTGAACTGAGCTGCCTTGCTGTGAGGCCATGAGGTTGCTGGTTTTGGTGGAAAAAAGCAGCAGAGATGCAAAACAAGAAGGGGGCAGAGGTGGAGACTGCAGGACTGCACTTTTCTATGGCCTGTGATCTTTGGTCATTTGAAGCCATTTGTGAAACTGTATCCTCAGTTTGTGCATATCTGAATTAATTGATTATTTGCTTGCAGTTAATTACCGTGTAACTTAGAAAAATAATTATGAAAAAAATTTGGGTGATACAAAGTACTGAATTTATTAGTTATTTTTCACTGGGCTTTTTTCAGGGCATGCTGCACAACAAAGGACATAGACACTGAATTAAAGCCATTTTCAAGAGAGTTGAGATTCTAAAAAGAACACAAGTAAAATGTTTATTAGATCTAACCTATCTGTACCCTTAGGCTACGTGGTTTAAAGTCTTCCATAAAATGTCTATTTAATGGGCTCCATCATAATGTCTCCATCTGACACACCTTTCATGCACAGTTAGAAGTTAAGAAGGGAATGGAAAAGACTTGTGTAGGTGACGTATGGTTTAATATCTGTTTTTAAATGAAATCTTAACTTTATATTTCCAGACTTAAATAGACCTTTTTCTTTGCAGGGTGGTGGTGGTTGGGAAATTTGTGCTCTCAGAGGGGTTTTTTTCCTCTTACACATTTGACAGATATTTACAGCCTTTTTGCTTGCTTGGCTGGCAGCTTTTTGCGTGGGAATTCCATATAATTTGATATTAGTCTGTTATATATAGTATTCTATAAGCATTTTTTAAAAAAGAAGGTGAATAGACTTTGCATCATCCATATCAGTTTCATAGCCCTTAGCAGGAGTTTTACACTGTTTTTCAATTTATTTATGTTGCTGTTGCAGGTAACACTTTTTTTGGTTTAATGACCAGATTTGTTAGTGCCTCATACCTATCCATTGTGGAAGAAATTATTGCCATAAATCCTTCGAAAGCTGGTTCATTCTCACTTCGTTGTGTTTATGTATTTTATAGAATTTGCTTGATTGTATGTCTGACCTCCATGAAACACAAGAATCTTTTCTCCTTTTCTTCAACTGCCTCCTGGAATTGTCTGGGTTCTATCTTCTCAGACAGTTTAAAGAGTGACTTGCTGGCTGAGATGCCTCCTTGAGACAGGATTAATTAAGCCCCTCTGTACCCTTTATCAGTTTTTTATCTCATTGTCATGTGTGTTGTCCTAGGAGAAAACCATGCTGTAAAGACAGATGCCAGTAAGCTGACCTGACTGTGGGTCACTGTTGGTAGAGAGTGTGCTGTTCAGAAAGGTCTTACCTCTCTCACCTCAAGTATTCTTGTAGATGAACAAGTTTCTCAGGGCTGAGCTATGGGAACTGTTATAGTAAGCATGGTGGAAAACATCTGATGTTTTCCTTTAGAATTTGACAAAACAGCTCTTCCTGTAATGTTACTTTTTTTCTGTTTATTTTCTGTAAGGTGATTTCTTAACTGGAGGTGAACTTTAAAATTAAAAAAAAATGATAATCCCAACCTAGTTTAACTCTCAGTTTTGCTACAGTACTACTTTCTAAGAAGTCTGTGTTTACTTAGCTATAAGAAATCCTTGCTGAAATACAGGGACTGATAAATGTAATGGCATTAAAGAAATCCAGTTACCTTTCCTGGCTAAAGTCCAGAACACAAATAAGTTAGGTTTGGACACCTGACATAAAAAATCCCTTGCTCAGCATTTTCCTAGTCATGAAGTATTTAAATTCAGATAAATAGGGCCTTCTTTGCCCTTAAGGCCATATTAATACTGCATCCAGTTTTCCAAGCAGGCGTTCTCCCAATTGCCTCTTTTTTTTGTCTGCCAACTTGACATATAGTAAAGCCAATATATAACAAAAATATACTTCAGATGCCCCTGGAAATGGAGTGGAATATTGCCTACATTTTGAGGAAACTGAATGTTAAAGAAACTCAAAGAAACCACTTTGGCCTTTGCCTGGCCCTTCCCTTCTCCTTGTGCATGTCCCTTCAGGCAAGCTATTTTCCGTGGCAGCTGTGTGGAGAGTGTCATGTACACTCTGATCCCATCGCCATGAGACACTGGGACAGAAGCCTGCAAGGGTGAGCCCCTTGGAACCTGTGGAGCACCAAAGAACTCTGTGGGCAGAGCTGTGCCACTCTTCCGTGGGGAAAAGCTCCTGGCAGAGCCAGAGGAGCAGAGTTAAGGATGCTGAGCCTGGGGTAGGTGAAGGAGCATGGTTACCTGGGTTGGGAAGGTAGAGGATTGATGAGGAAGAGAAGGGACACTGTATCCTTTCAGTTTGGTACACTTAGTGCTCCCTAGCTATAGGTGTCTCCCAGGCTTAGCAGAGGTGGATAAATTCAGTGTGTTACTAGCAGGTTAGGAAGAGGACGTCTCAACCCAGTAAAGACGCAAATGTCATTAAAAACAGCAAAAAATGAGGAAGGATTGTTGACTTAATTGCTGACAAGATGCATCTTAGGCTCAGCTGGACTCATTCCCAGGGTTCATCAATCTATGCACGAAGAAAGCAGAGCAAGTGAACGCTGAAAGTTCCTTTGGGGTTTTTTTGTTTTGCTTTTTGTTTTAAATTTTGAAACTCACATTTACTGTGTATATTTTAACATGTTCATGTGAAACACATCAAAGTAAACACATGCAGTGTGTTTCTTTCACTATCATTAATCACTTCAGTGTTTTAAAAAGTAACAAAAAATACACTAATGTTAAACTGTGGTCAAGAATTGAAATATACACAGCTCTAGAAACTGGAAAGTTGCCTTTGCCAGGGCAAATGTAGCTTGACAACCATGCGTTTATGTATCAGCATATGAAACAAGTCTGGTTAGCAAATACGGACCTTTTCCATTTAAAGCCCTCGACTTATATTGAAACTTTTTGAAGCACTTTTTCAAGCCACCTGAAGACTCAGTTAAGTATTGAAGGGAAGAAAATTACTTTAAATTCTCTGAACAACTCTGAGGATTATTACCCTCTCACACTTTTATCACTAAACACAGTTGATTTTTGTGTCCTGTATATATCTTTATCTGAGCAACTTCTGTTGGCAACACAACTGAATAAATGTACCTGGATTTGAAGGTTGAGAGTTGTTTGGGCCTTTTTTTTTTTTTTAATGTTTTGCCCGTGAGGCGTTAGTGAACAGCCAAGTATGAGAAGTCCACTTGTCCTTTAAAGATATGTTGAGGCTTTCAGCCAAGGTGGAGGACAGCTACTTTTGGTGGTTCCTGCTTCCCTGTTTGCCAAAGAATTGTGCCAGCTCCCTCTTCCCAAAACTGCTGGATGTTACTGAAAGGGGGAGGATGATGTGGCACTTCTGTTTCTTTGAATAATCATGCAGTCTGCCTCTACTGCTCCTCTCTGCTTTCCTCAGCAGTACCATAACACAAGCATCAGCCTGATCCCTGTCAGTCCATTCTCTGGGGTCTGGATACTCATTATATATGTGAAATGTTGTAGTAATTTTCCTTGCTCTGATGAATGCCTGTATGAAAGGAATTGGGGCAGAACTGGCAGTGTGCAGGCTAAGAAAGATGATGCTGTCATGGTGCTCTTTACTGAGATGTGGGAAGTTGTTTTCATAAATATAAGTTATATTTTCCCTACAAAGAGAACTTGGCTAGAGTATAATTAACTGGGGATGCTTATAGATGTGGTTTTTTGTACTTGAGTCAGCGTCCTTGTGGTAGCTGTTACCTTCTTTTTGCAGTTTCACAGAAAAAAATTATACTTTTGTGGCTCTGCTTTTTGTCTTCTGTTTGTTCAAAGATACAGGAAAGAGAATAACTTTAAGGGGCTTCAACCAGAGGTGCTGTATTCTCTCAGCTTCTTTTTCTTGTGGGGAGAATTAAATGCGGTATTTATTTTTCAAGTTTATACATAACAGATAAATAAATGTGCGTGTTTTTCACAGAAGTAACAACTAGGATAGGCTAATTCCTGCATAATCTGACTTTGTGAAAGCTTTAAAGAATAGTTTCTTTCCATATGTATTTTACCTTTTGCAATTTTTTAATGTCCACGTTGTGCTTGGCCTAGCTAACCAAAGCATTCTCATTGTCTTTGTGACTAATCAGGGCAGCATATCAGTTCATCTTACTTAACTGGGATGTCAAATTTAGGAGCTCTCTTGCCTGAAGGCTCTCTAGGGGGAAGTGGTTTTCAAAATCTAAATCATCCCCAGGTGCATATCTTTCTTGTGACAGATAGAGAGTGCCAGGAAGTCTGGAATCATAATTTAAGTGCCTTGATCAGGTAGGATGAATTTGGGCTGAGGCATACAATTTTTAGGCAGATGTGTGTGTGTGTTTTCAAAAAGTGTCAATCCAATTAATTCTGAATGTCTTGGAGAAGCAGATGTGAAATACTTCACAATTTACAAGTTTGTAACTTTTTCCTCTCCCCCTACAGAGGCTGCTATTGACCCCCCTAAGACACCTGACAGCGAGCCCTTGTTTACAAAACTGCGCAACCCCAGCACAGGCAAGTTCTGGAGCTGTGACAGGAGCCTCTAAAAATTCTGGTTGATTTTCTCCACTGCCAAAAGATTCATATTTCGCAAAGCTGAAATAATGATGATAGGTACAAGTCTTAAGTGCCAAAGATACTGCTGGTTTTGCCAGGTGGTTAATGCTGTGCAAACATTTAGGATTTCTTTTATAATTTTAATTGGTTGTACTGTTTATTCATCAGGAATATTGGCAGCACAAAAAAAGGGGTGTAATTTAAGTTCTGTTTTTTAAGTGCATTAGTTTTGGGGAGCTTACAGTGTTGGGTGTTGAGTCCAAGTTTTTTTTAAAATCCAAATTTAGGCTTCTTAGCATTCATCTTATGCTATAAAATAAACAGAGTTAGAAGAAATGGTTCAGTTGTACTTCCCAAGCTTTTTGGTTTTTTTCATTTTTAAATCTAATTTTCTTTTCCTGGTCCAGGTCATGGTGTCTCTTTTCTCCTTAACAGAGGATGAGGCACTTTGAATTCAAAATACATTGGAAAGACCAGCAAATGTAGGCAATACAATGATTCCACCATCCCACGGTTACTTTCTTCTAGTCAGATTGTTCTCTTTGTCAAGGATTGTAATTATCCTACAAGGGATTTGTAATTATTCTATGATTAATTAATAATTGGTGTATGTGATACTGCAACAGAAACTTGCAGTAAGCCTTTATTAGGGTTAACATTCTGTTTGAAAAACATTTTTCATGCTGGTTTTTTTTTCTTTGCCTAAGCTCATTTCTTTTCCATAGATTAAAGTTTTATGGCTTTGGTCTGAAATTGACTACTTGTATTTATGTGTATTTACATGTATGTGTGTAACTGAGTCTTCAGATGCATTTTAGTGTTACAATATGGGAACCATACTTGTTCTTGAAAGAGGAAAATAGTCAAAGATAATAATACAGAATGTAAAATCACTTACTCATCATGTTACCTGTTTCTTGATTGCTCAGATTTACAGTGGGAATATAAAACCACATATATTTTCCACTTGTGTTATTATTTCCTGCTGTAGCATATTGGCCTTGTAGTTTGTTACGTTTTTAAAAGCATACATGTTAATTTGTTTTTCTCTGTGTAAAAAGAGATCTGTTTACCTTGTAGAATCAGAAATCTTGGGAAAGTTTTCTGGGGAAAACCTAAAGTGCAATGATTGCCTGGGTGTGTTCCTTTAGAATTTACAGGACCTTATTTATAGGCCTACATAGACTTTCAGTTATGTAGCCTGTTACAGATACAAAGTCTGAAAATGGAAGAAGAACACACTATTAATGCATTTTCCTTACCTTTGGGTCTAACAGATGAATTATTGATGCCAGATACTGTGTAAATAGGCACTGAAGGACTCAGCACACTATAGAATTCATGCTAATCACTTTATTAAATAAAAGCATGCTTTGTCCCTTATATAGACAGGTAAAAAGGACAAAATTTCTATCCCTTACAAAGACTATAAAGTAGGATCAGACTGCAATTCGGAAGTACCACAAGAAGCATCGGTGAAGTCTGTGAGCAAAGTTACCTGGATTCTCTCTCCATCCGCTGGCGTTCCTGTCTTAACAATATTGTAGGGAACCTGTGGTGACTGTCCTTTTAGCATAATGACATAAATTAAGGAGCTGTACTTAGGTAATAAGAAGGGTCCTTTTCAAAAGATTTCATGGCTCACCACTGGATTTGGCTAGCACACTCACTGGTAGGAGTTGTTCAGTCAGCACTTCTGTGAGTAGTTTGATATGGTGCTGATCAAACTGTGGTGTAGACCCTTGTTGAGGGTGCACATGGTAATGGTTTAAACCTCTGCTCCCCCTTGTGACTACTCGTTGCTCCTCTCCCCCCCACCCAAAAGAAAAATTATCATAGTACTGAAATTATATCCTTAAGTGAGGTTAAACATCTGGTCAGCCTTTTGGATAAAGGGGGAAAAAATGCATTATCAGTCATTTTTGGGAATTTGTATGTCTGCCCATTTTTGCTGACCTCCCTCCACACCTGGGGGTGTCTGCAGACTGGGAAAAGCAGTGCTGAGGTCAGCTTTCAGGGCTTACACTGAGGCTTCTCTGAGCCAGCCCATGATCTGCAAGTCACTGCAGCTTTGCAATTTATGTGCTCTGAGCAGGACAGCCCTGCTCTAGTTGCTCTTGTTTCTTGAAGATGGATTGATAACCAGATAGAAGCAGTCCAACAAACAGACTCAGCTGACCATATTTCAGTGGCCCCTTCCTATTTGTAGCAACTTCCCATTTCAGATATGGAAAATGCCAGTCCTGTTTGCAGTGTGTTTGTCACCCTTTCACTGTAACCCAAAACTAATGTGAAATGGTAGAGCTGTGTTATGGGGTGACCTAAAATAAAGCTTTCCTTTTCCTTTCCCAACTATTAAGGTTCTGATGTGCACTTCAAACCAACTTCTTCTACCTTCCTTGTTTACTTCATATGTCTACCTATACAGAGTCATCGCAACCCATTTTGGTGCACAAAAAAAGAGAATATTTCAAATTGTCCATGAAAGATTTGAGACTTTTGTTCCCCTAACCCAAAGTCCAATATCCTCAAGACAAACATGACGGAAGGAGAGGGCATTCTCTTGTTTTCCACCTTCCCACTTCGTGGCAAAAAAAAAGCTGATTTCTTGAGTGATTTGATTTGGGTTTGGATCAAAGGCTTTGTGTTGTAAGATGAACTATTCACACATCTTATTTATTGATTCAAATTCAGTTTCGTTTATAGAGCTGGTAAATGCACATCTGTATATAATAGTGTTTTTTTGTCTGAGCTCTCTTTGTAGTGAGTTTATGTAGACTGTGTGTATGTTTGTGTGTCTCTATGTATATAAGGCACATTCTTCAAACATATTGGGTATTCTTTTGATTTTTCTGAAAGCTTACAAACACAAACCAGATTTCTTTTCAACAGGGGAAGCAGCCCTTTACTTATTCAATAGTGGTGCACAGCAGCTGTTTGAAGTAAAAGCTTTTCACGAGGAACGTCGTTCCTGGTTTATAGGTCAGACTGTTCAACAAGGTGAGTTGGATAATGTGTCTTTCTCCTATCTTTAACCAATGTTTTACACAGACCTTCCCTCTCTCTTTTAGTAAATTTACAGGTGTTTTTCCTAGTTGTTTTCAGACATGCTGCATCATATCCCCACCTTCTGATAGACTCATTTGCCATATGGGTTTAACCAGGGCTGGGGGATTTGTCATTTCTCTTTAAAAGGTTGCCTTTGGCAGCCTCAATTAGACAGATGTTCATTTGTCATTTTTTGAAGGGGGAAGGAGGAGTAAGTAATTCAATTGTGTTTAAACTGAAGTGCCATAAAATAGTTAGCTTTCCTTGTCAATCACACCAGCAAGTCCTCTGTGTAAGTTAATATGTATTATCCTATGGGAAGGAAAAGGAAGGGCTGGAGGGCCTTAGCTAGCTGAGCAAAGTGGTGTATTAGAGCTCCAAGCACTGGAATGTATGGTCTTGTGTTCTTTAAATTACCTCTGTAGTCCCCAGCCTAAGTGCTGGGTTCTCAGGAGAGGCCTCCTGTCTGAAGCTGCCATTCCAGTGTTCTCTCTGCAGGGAGCTGCTCTGTACTAGCCTGGACATTCCCTGATCCTGCTCATCTTTCTGATAGCGAGGAGGAAACTTGTGTAGCTTGCTTGTGATGGCTTTCACAATCCCTTTTCAGTAAAGATGTTATTGTAGCAGTGTTTCTCTGCCAGCATATCCACAGACCAGCATGTCCATGAGTATTAATTCAGGAGATTAAGGTGTATTTATTTTATTCCTTTTCATTAAAGAAAAGTCCGTTTATAGTAATAAATAAAAGCAACCCTTCCAGACATATCCCTTCTTTAACAGTAATATCCCAAAGTGTGTGCTAACTTTTAAACATCCTCTGCAGGCACATAAAGCAATGCAAGCAGTATGTCTCTGAGCTTTTCCTTGCTCTGTCTTGGGGGTGAGCCAACAGCCTGGGTCTGCTCCCTGCTCCCAATTATGTCCACGTTGGATTCTCTCTCTCCCTTTCTAACCTTTATTTTGGCCCTTGGGAAACAGTTGCCTTAAGAAATCATGCCCTCAGTTTTCTTTAAAAAATACAGTGGAAAAATTGTTCCTGAATGTTAGGGCTGCTGTATATCTGAAATGGTATATCAGAAGAAGAACAACACAAAAAATCTGTGTGTTTGCAGTTAAAACAATTTATCTAGTTATCTGCAGAGAGGGGCAGAGGAGTTTATACACCTCTAGTGAGTCTGAATCTTTAGAACAAACAAAAATAAACCTCCTGGAGGTTTGTTGGAAAGCATTTAAATGGAAGCTTTGAGAAAGCGGCTAGTGGGGTTTTTTTCCTTCTGATTTCGATATCAAAGCTTTTGTGTTTGTAAGTAGTCTTGATGCTTGCTTTGCCTCACATGGAGCATCATGATGGTAATACACATGGTAGGCTGGATATCAGCTTTGCAAAAACCACATTCTTCCCACATGATCTTTTGTTAGTTTTAGGGCCATCATAATAAGATTTCCTTTTCTCTAATTATCTTAATCATGTGATTTAAAACAAAAAAATTACATTTATTTGCTTTTGGTTTGCTAATTACTATCAAATTGTCATCAATTATTTGGTTTCATTAGTGAATTTCCTTGATGTTACATTGTTTCCAATTATGAGCAGTTACACAAAAAGCCTGACTAAGCCATTGTCCTGCAATGAACTCCAGATGGGCAGAGGTGTCTGTTTCAATGGGAGACCAAGTTTTTCCTTTGTGTATAACCTTGAATGCAACACACTGAGCCATGTTTTCTGATCTAAGTTCATTTTATTCCATTAGGAGACTGCATCAGATTCTACCTTTGCAGATGAAGGCAGCTCTCACTTAACTGGCCCTTGAAATTATTTCTTGTCCTGCCTATGGCTTCGTCCAGCTCAGTGTTGCCTTGCTCAGTGTTAGAGGTGGCGTATTGCTGAATATCTCTGGTATCCCAAACCAATATGTGTTGCCCCCAAATCTGCCAACAGAGGGCAGCTTCAATTATGCTGGTTTTAATACAGTCCAGAAAAAAAGGCAAAACTCAAGAGTACACAAAGCAGAAGTCGTGAAGTGGAGCTTGTGCTTTGGTTTGGCAGGGTAGAGAATTGAGTTATCTCTGCATTTTTAATATAAAATCACAAATACAAAATTTTCTGTTTGTTTTCTTAAAATATTGGGATACTTATTAAAAAAAAAATTTTGTTCACACTCCTAAATAACGTCCTAAAGCCCCAAAAAGTGAATATCTTGTGTAAGCTTACTTTTGCATATCTGTCACCTAGATGGGCGCCTGCTGTTTGTTACACCAATGGACCCCTTATTTCTGATACTTTACTACCTCATAAAGGCAGACAAAGAGGTAAGCCTGCTTTATTTTTTTCTCTGGAATTCTCAGGAGAAAACATTATATCTGACTTCAGTTCTGCAGAAGTTATGTTAATTTTACAAAGAGTGGCTTCCATAATAATGGAAATTTATTTGCATTTAAAGCAGAATTATCTTAACACCTAGAAATACTTTTGTTTGCATCAAGGTTTTTGGTTGTTAAATTATGCTACAAGAGTCAGCTTTCAGTCTCAACAAGCACCAGTCACCTTCTTTTATAAGAGGAGAGAAATCTCTTTTGTCTTTTTGAGAGAGCCTGTCCCAGAACTATTGAATTTAAAATGCTGCCATGTCATCAGATCAAAACAAACTAGTGCCCTTTCTGAGGCATCAGTAAAATGGTTATTTTGGGAAAGAAAGGAAAAAGAAAGAAAAATTTGGATGCTAAGGAGGAGGAAGGAGAAACATTTCTGTGGCAGTTTGAACTTGAAAGGAAACAACAACATTTGTAGTGATGCCGTATCACAGAACAGCAATGGGATGATCAAGTATGCGAAAGTTGGGTAATTAAAAATGGTTTCATTGATTTATTGTGGGTGTAGCAAAACGTCACTTAAGTTTCTGAAATATATCAAAAGTCATGGGCAAATTTACTGATTTTTTTTAATGAGAGCAGCCTGTGAAAAAAGGGGCACAAAATAAAATGGAAATATTGGGAGGTTTTATTGTTGGGTGGGGTTTTTTTGTTGTTGTTTGGTTTGTTTTTTTGTTTTTGTTTTGGGTTTTTTGTGGAGACAATGGTTTCACTTTATGCATCTTAAGAGCCTTTGTTCTAAAAGAACTTCTACAAGGTTGCTTGCTATTTTCTGCTTTAGATTGCAAGTGGAGAATGCAGGAGAACAATTTTCTTATGGTGAAAAAATAAAGTCTTCCTATACCTTTGTAATAGTGACTTACTGTTCTGTAATGATTTTTTAATTATTTAAGGTATAGGGTGTGCAGATGTATTTTGTATTTCTGTGGTCAGGATGGTCCATCATAAGATATCATTCTACAAGTAGTTCAGCTTGTTCCTTGGACACTGCACTCTGAATTCATCATCCCTTTGAAAGCTTTATACCAAACTTAAATTAGGGAAGTAGTAAATCTCCTCTCTTTATGTGAAGGGGTGTTGAGGTAGCCTGAGTAAAGGAGAGTTAGTGCTGCTGTTTCTGTGCATGGGAAGAGCCCTGTGCTGCCCTTCACTTTTTTGGTACATTGTTTTCTGATTTTCTAGGCCAGGCATCATGCCAGATTAATGCAGTTCTGGGTCCTAAAAAAGGGCAAATGCATTCCTACAGTGCCTTGCCTAAGTTAGTGTATTCTGCAATCTTATGACAAGGTTAGTCTGAATGCAGCACAATCACTTCCAGCTTGAACTAATGGATATCATTGGATATCACAGAATCATCCTTTGCACTGTTCTTTGATTTTGATAGTGTGATGCAGGATTGCATCTCCTATACAGCACCTTTCTTGGCTTAAGCTCTGTGCCCATGCATGATGTAAATGTAGCTGTCTTGCTTTGGGAGTTAAGCAGGTAAATTATCTGTAAGAAAGAGCTTATGGCAGTTCTATTTTTGTGTCTCCTAACTTCTTTTTGCCACGGTTGTTGTGCCTTTTCCCTTTTAAGGAGAAAAAACCCTCTAAATACTTTATTGGTTCTGCTTTTTCTGTGTTTGTTTGGGATTTTTTTTCTTGTTTTTATTGTGATTTAACAATAGATGGTTACTTTTATTAAGCCTCTGAGTGTCTAGCAAGAGAACTAATTAATAATGAAAGCAGTGTACCCCAAGTGGGTTTTTTTCATGCTGACCAGTATAATGAGTTCAGCCTTGGCTCCAGAGACCACGCACTCTGTAAGCATGAGAAGCTCACAGAATCTTTGTACTGATGCACTAAAGGATCTTTCCAAAGGGAAGGTTGCCAGTTGTGCCAAACCATGCTGAATGATTATGCATTGTTTGGCAATGGCAAAACTTGTTTGATGGTTCTGTCATGTGTGGGGCTATTTAAGTTGTGCCAAAATCACTTTAGATCCCTACTCTGGCCAAACTGGAATTGACTTTGCAGAGGTGAAAGGTTAATACTGTGTTCCAGAAGCTGCCCTGCTCCTTTGAGATTTATGTTTGTGGAAGGAAAAGCAAAATTTGAATGGAAGTTATGACACTGGGTTTAATCCAACAGGTTTTGGTCTAAAACGCTATTGGCACACACTGACTGCTGTGTCTTATGTCATCTTCCAAAAAATCCCGCTGTACTTCACATTAGTTTCTCCCCATGTTGTTTTAAATTTGGCTTTTTAAGTGCAGTGTTTGAAGAGTTCAGCATTTTGCAGGTATTTACTGGTCTGAAATAAATATTTATAGCTTGCTTTGTAATCAGTTTCTGAATGTGTCATGTGTTACCATTCAAAATACCATCTTCTTTAAATCCTTTATTTTAAAACTATGGCCATTGCATGCATATATATTTATATACATATGTGTAGTGTGTATTATATGTGTCTTAACATTTTAGTAATGTTTTTGTAATCCCTTTGATGTATTTTCAGCAGCAAGGAAAGTTCCAGCCACTTGATCAAGTTGTGCTAGACTCAGAGTACCCTAGCTGCCCATTGCTGCTGAAGTGTGCAGATGTTAAACAGTATATACAGCATGTTACAGAAGAAAAAGGTGAAAAAAAGGGGCAGGGGGGAGGGAGGACAAAAAAAAAAAAAAAGACTCAATTTGTTAATGCCACCTCATTACAAGATAGATTTAAATATTACTTTTTGCTTTACCAAACAACCAAAGTGCTGGACACAGCTGTACTTCAAAAACAGAAGCTTAGACTTAGAGCCTGTCATTACAGTCTTGTGAATAGAAATGTGTGGACCTCTGCTGCAGCTCTGAAGAACTCATGCAGTCTTGTTGCTAGGTGTCATACAAATGATAAACCAATCAGAGCTGGCTTCTTGACATTATTGTATGTGTTGTGAACTCTCTTTGACTTGGATCAGAATTTTACATCTCCCTAAATTCTTTATTTAGTGTGGGATAGTCTGGCATGGAGGTGGTCCATTTTACTTTTTTTCATCCTATGTCACAAAGCATTGAAACAATGAGTAGAAAGAAGCTGGAGAAGAATATGCTGCTGAGAAAGGAGAGCACAAGTTTTCTGGCTTTGCATGATTTAGTGTTGTGGGTTAAAGCTAAAGACTTAATTGTTTTAAAATACAAAAATTTATTGGGATGCATAAGTATATGAGAGAAAACACAAATGGAAAAGGTTAGCAAGCTATCAATTCTGTACATAGTTTCTTCAACCTTTGCTCAGAATTCCCTTTGGTGTGGGGGCTTTCATTTTGAGGACAGTATATGCTTACTAGGGAAGGGACAGGAGCATGACATTATTTCTGCAGGTTTGCAGATATGCAAAACATGCAAGACTTCAGGGTTTTTTGTCAGTCCTTTAAATAACATTCTACTTAGGCTTGCATTTGAACTTTAGGGCAGGACATGTTTCCATTGAAAATGCTCACTTTCACAAGGGAGCAGAAAATCTAGGTAGGAAGGCTGTTGCCGCATTCTGTTTGGGACTGGAATAAGTTGGAATTATGTGCTTCCATAAACACATAATTGTGGAGGAATATTACTATTCCTCCTTCGTTTCCAGAACAACCTACAGAAACATTTTAGTTACATTTTGTATCATTTAGACCAAACAATCTTTTCCTTTTGGTGAGTTCTGACTTATGAGAAGGCTTGTTTTGGACAGGTGCATGCAGAATGCAAAATCCCTTTTGCCTTCTCAGGAAGTGACAAGTATTTCAATTGAACAGTATTATTAAGCTTTAGGCAATTGCTGAAAGCTGCAGTGCTGCTGAATTGGTGTGTAGTGCTCTGCAACTTGTCTAACATGGGATAAGTAGCCAGGGTGAGAGAAGCGCTGTTAAGCTTCTGTGTACAGAATGACACAACCATCAAGGTTGGAAGAAACCTTCAAGATGGTTTAGTCCAAGTGTCAGCCTAGCACTACCATAATCACTCCTACACCGTATTTCCAAGTGCCGTGTCCAGACTCCTCTTGAACACTTCCAGAGACGGTGATTCCACCACTGACCTGGGCACTTTATTCCAAGGCCTGACCCTCCTTTCAGTGAACAGATTTTTCTAATATTTAATGTGAAGATCTCCTGGTGCAACTTAAGGCCATTTCCTTTTGTCCTTGAGACATGGCAGAAGAGACTGACTCACACTTCAAAGCAACTCCTTTGTGTTTCTGTCAGGTGTACAGAGCAATAACGTCCCCCCGAGCCTCACTGAGAGTAAACACCCCCAGCACCTTCAGCTGCTCCTCATCAAACTGGTGTTTCAGACCCTTCACCAGCTCTGTTGCCCTTTCTGGACACACTCCGGCACCTCAATGTCCTTCCTGTAGTGAGGGGACCAGAACAGGTCACAGGATTTGAGGTGTGGCCTCATCAGTGCTGATGGGGACAATCACTGCACTGGTCCTGCTGGCCACACTGTACCTGATAAATGCCAGGATGCCACTGGTCTTCTTGGCCATCTGGGAATATTCTGGGTCATGTTCAGCCACTGCCAACCAGCACCCCCAGATTCCTTTCTGCTGAGCAGCTTTTCAGCCACTCTGCCCCCAGCCCATAGTGCTGCAGAGGTTTGTTGTTTGTTGATCCAAGTGTAGGACCTGGCATTTGTCCATGCTGAACCTCATGCCATTGGGTCTAGGCTCATCAATCCAACCTTTCCACATCCCTCTGCAGAGCCTTTCTACCCTGCAGCAGTTCAACACTCCTGCCCAACTTGCTGTCATCTGTGAACTAAGGGTGCCCTCAATCCCCCCCATACAGATAATGGGTAAAGATATTAGATAAAGAATTGGCCCTGGGGTCACTAGTGGCTGGCTGCCAGCTGGATGTAACACGATTCTCTGGGCCTGGGCATGCAGACTGGTTTTTACCCAGTGCAGAGTGTACCTGTCCAAGCCATGAGCTGCCAGTTTCTGTAGAACACTGGTGCAGGAGACAGTGTCAAATGCTTTCCAGAAGTCTTGATAGACAACATCCACAGCCTTTCCCTTATCCACGAAGTGGATCACATTGTCATAATGGAGGTCAGGTTGGTCACCCATCTGACCTGGTAATAAATGGTGCCACATCCTTTTGGTTGTCAAACCTAAGTCTGCATAGGAATTTAGGACAAGGTCTGGATTATTTTTTTTAAGGGGCAATTCCTCCAAACAACAGTACAGGCTTTGGGCAGTATTTATGTTCCCAAAACAAAACTTTAAGAAAAAGTATTTGCTATAGACAAGACCTTGAGTCTTGGTCTAACTTCTGTATCCATTCTGATATAGTATTTGCAGTTGTTATCCGTTGGAGCATCCTCCCATAAATTATATTCTATTAGACAGGGGTGAAGATGCTTCACTGCTTGATTTTTTTCCATTTTAAGTAATGTATTATGCACATCTATGAGTTTGTGTCATTTTGCCAATGAATTATATTAGCTGTTAAAGGTGTGTTCACTTCCTGGGTTTTGTTTTGAAATGTGAGGTGAGCAATGCTTTTGTCATAAAAGCTGTACGCACACACACACACATCAGCTTTGTGTGATGTTCTTGGATTTTTCCAGGCATGTACCTGCATGTACATGCTACTTCTTTTCTTGTTCAGGTTTGGATTGGATTACAGTGGGGCTTGTTCTGAGGATTTCTTTCTTTTTTTAGAACACCAAGAGTACTGTTATGCAACAAACCCATTGGCACTTGCTTGCCTGTCATGCACACATCACCTTTCTGTTTAATCCACTTCTATGTGTTTCATATTCTCATGTCTTTTATTGCTTGTAAAAAATTCCAGCATTATGACTTCAGGTACTCATTCTTTTCTGGCTCTTAAGACCTGTTGTCCACTTTGTAGCCTTTCTCATTTAAGGAGTAGAGCATTAGGGCAAAAAATATCAGTTATTTTAAGGCTTCTGCAGCTCTGTTCTGCTTGACAGAACTTAACAACATAATTATTTCACTCTTCATTTAGTCTTAAGACATTTAACATCTGTCTAACAAATTCTTACCCCAGAGCACTCACAGTTTACGCTTACTGAATTAACAGAAAATCCACCTTCCCTGGCCTCACTCTTGAAGGGCACTGAAAATTCATTTAGCTGAATTGAATTCTGAATTACCTGCTTTAGTAGCTGTAGAGAGGGTGTGTTACAGCTCACTAAGTCTGAGTGAGGCAGGTTGTTTGCTAATAAATTCCGACATTGGATTGAATGTACAGTAGGGAAGGTTTAAGAAAGGGTTATGAATTCCACTTCTAGAGTGTTACTCTTTGTTTCATTTTGCAAGGCAAAAGCTGCACTGTGATCTTGTCTGATGTGATTAACATGAAGAGCCAAGAAAACTTACCTGATTAGAATAACTAAATAATATTGCCAAGCTTGTATTCCCAGAAGGTAGGAAAAAAGGGGCCATATAAGTTTCAGAGTTATGGAAAACACTGAGAAAATGGATTTTAAAATGTGCTTTAGGCAGTTTGCTCAACAATACATCAGGGAAACTTCCAAGTCTACACAGCGATTACCCGATCACTGAACATATTATTTAATTGTAGAACCACTTATATTCCATCTGTATTTCTCAAACCCAATCTTTCCAGATGTCTCAGACCAGTTTTATAGGCACCAGACACATTAGGGAACAAAAGGCTTTCCAATATATACTCATATTATCAAACGTAGTCACTAACTCTCACCAATATCAAATGTGCATCACATGTTAAATCCACGTTCCAATATTGAATCCTTTTGTCAGCAGTTTGTGACTTTCATAACTCACTTTAATTCTTCAGAGGTCTCAAATATTGTCAGTTTCTAGAGTTTAATAGTCAAAACTGTCAAGCACACAAAATATTTTCAAACAAAGTGATCTCTGAAGGGTTCAGTGTAATTATTTTTCACATGTTTTAATGAAAATGGCTTCACAGTTCTACATTTCCTTTCCCTGAGTCACTCTGAATCATGCTGTTGTGGGGGAGTCTGCCTGAGAATCCAGACTAGAATTACTTTTCAGCATGGGTTGGGGGATGGTGCCCAGAAGATGTCCCTTCCTCGAACTTTCTTAGATAAGAGAAGAATCCATGAATTGCCCTCATTGTACTTGAACCCAAACCACGTTAGCCCTTTGAGAAGCAGGTTCAAGTATCCAGAGCATTTCTCCATTTTCTGTTTCTTTTCTTTCAGAGCCATTTAGAAGCTTCTAAGTTCTAAAGCCTGCAGCCAACAATGTCACAGCTAATTGTTTTACCTGCAGCTCATCATAAAGCAAAGTGTATATCAATGTATTTTTCATTTTTGCTCTGAAGAATTTTTGTATTTTGCCATTGTACAGCTATTGAGACAGATTTAAACTTTTATCCTGCAAACAGCTTTCCTCGACCTCTCAATACCCCCTGCCATGCAAACAGAAAGAGCATATAATAGTTCACTGTTTATGTGCAATTTGGAAGAGCCAAGATAAACCCCAAAGAAGGAAATGCTGAAGGAATCATAAATAATATGTTGTTGTTTGCCAGGGGAGAAGGAAAATCCATGAAATGAGTGTTGGAATATGACACTATATCAGTAAATGACATGAAACAGATGTAGGTATTTATGGCAATGGTATACAGGAGATTAAAACTTATTGAAATACCTGTTAAAAAAAAGACTGAAGCAGCAGGCTCCAAAATCTCCTGTGAAATCTTATTAGACATCTGATTCCATTTCCCAAATGTATCTTTCTGTGAGTTAGTACTGAATTTTTATACTGAAATTTCCCTGAGCATTTGTAATTTTCTCTTTTGCCTGGGTGTTTTGAGCTCATGTATCTCCAGGTAACTGATCACATGTGAATAGCAAGTGTTCATGATGCCCTCGTTATCACAGGGGAAGCACTCTCTGAAATTCTTATATCATCAAGTTAATTTGTGTTGCTCCATAACTCATGAGTGAATCATAATTCCTCCCACAAGGAGTGAGTTTTGCTATTTTAGATTCTGTAATTTTTTTAACATTATATTGAATTATGTAAAAGGGGGATAGAAGTAAAAATTCTGCTTTAGTCACTCTGACATGAGAGAGAAAAACAGATAGGGAAAGGGTTTATTGAAGAGGTGTATGGTTTAGCCTCAATAACCAACTCTCTGTCCTGGCCCCTTACTAGGTGCTGGAATTCAGCACATAAAGATTTAAGATAATTTGTTGTTAAAAAAAAAAAAAACAACAACAAAAAAACCCAAAAACCAAAACAACAAAAGAAAATCATGGAACCAACATTTTGTGTGGTGAACTATGTAGGTAAAATCACCAGTCTGGTGATGTAGGGCAGTGAAGGTGAAATGAATCTACAAGGGCTTGCAAAGAGTCTTAGTGAATTAAGGGAACCCAAGATGACACATAAAGAAATAAAATCTGTGTTTTGCTGGATTAGGTCCTAATTAAAGAACTGTCAAATTGTTCAGACTCGTTCATGTCAGCTCAGTCTGGTTTTGGTGGTTTGGTTTTTTTTTTTTGCTTCCAATATTTTTGAAATTTATTGCCCTGATATCAAACATGTGCAAGATGCAAATTAACTTTTATATTGTATCTAGTAGTTAAAAGATTTTAAAGGTATTGAAAATGCAATCCAAACCAGACATGACTTTTTTCCACTTGCTTATTTTTTTCTCAGAGATTGGCAGTCAAAAATTCCACAAATACAGCCAAGAGAAGACACTGAAGTGGTTAAAGAAAAAGGTATTGTGTTTCTCTTTTGCTTTAAAACTTGCTATATGTTTAGAATGAAAATGCTTATTAGCTTGTCCATGTTTGCACTGGAGCCATGTGCTGTGCCTCAGTTCAAGGTGTGTCCTGTCCAAGAAGGAAAGACTTCACAGTTAAGTTGCTCCACTTGGGAATGTGATCAGGTGTTAGGGATATTAACAAGCTTGTTGCATTTCTCTTTCTGAGGGGACTGGCCATGAAAGAGGCCTGTAGGGTGTGGGTAGGAAGAAGAAGCTGTCAGCTTGGTGCTGTAGGCTTTGCATAAGGTGAGGAGCTTGCTTTTGCTTTGTCCTTTTCCTAGATGGGCTAGAGGATAGTTTTGATTGTTACAGCTTCTAAATTCTGCTGTGTCCTGAAGCTGGACAGAGCTGCCTTGGTTTTGTGCTATGAATGTGTTTCCTGAAGTTTTGGCAGAGTTCGCTCAGAATGGTCCTGGTTTGGTTGCTATTATCCTGATCCAATCATGCTGTTCAAGAGGTCTGTACAGTATGCCAGAAATAAACTAGTGTTAAAGCTAAGCTTGATGGGGTCTTTGTTTTGGTATAAAGAAGGTGAATTTTATTTTACTCATGCACATGTGCCCTTAATATTATGCTACTCTGTAGAAAAAGACTCATGTGTGACATGATGAGGAGGCCTTGTCTTTTAAATTAATCAATACAAGCACAAAATCTGGTCCACTTTCTGCAGTGATGAGGCATGGGAATGAATACCTATTTTGCAATGGTTACCTGAATCTTTATGTGTGAACAGGTACCTGTTTGTGTTGTTGAAAATCCTTTCGTCTGACAGTTCTCTCTCTCTGTTGGATCCAGCACAGCAGTGCCCTGCAAAGTCTTTAATCTTTGATTTCCACCAAGGACTGCCTTTACCATCCTGCTGAGCTCAGGACTGTTCTCTGAGCAGGTGTGTTTCTCACCTGTATAATCATGGCTGTTGGGTCTGAGTAGCTCAGCTCATCTTAGGGTGCTGCAGAAGTGGTGCTGTGTTGCCAAGGAAACATGTTCAAAGACAAGCTAGTTTCTTTGGGTTTTTTGAGCTCATCTGCTAGTCATTACAAATGTATATTAAATTTCACCACAGTCCATAACTTGAGTGTTTTATATGCTTGAAACAAAATTACAAGAGCTTTGTCACTGTACTAACGTGCATAACAATACTGATACAGGCATTTCATTCTTTGGTTTTCTGTAGGTTAATCAAACAGTGAAAGCGCTTAAAAGCAACAATATATCAGTAGGTGAAAGGGTGCTTGCAAGTACATTTATCAACAGTAAACAGATCACAGATGCTCAGGAAGGTAAGAAAACTAAACATGGTCATGAATTCCATTTTTGTGAAGTCACATAAGTAGAGATAAAACACATGATTAGAAACTAAAATATATTGAAATTGGCCTTTGCAGTAAATTTATTCCCTGTACAGAAAATTCTGTATAAGCTACAACTGTGTGCCTTGGCTTTTCCAGATTATTTGGTATCTTCATCAGATGAAACTGTACTTAACAATAGGTCTCAGCTGGGGTTCTCTTAACTTCTCCACAGTTCAAGGAGGAAACATTTTTCTCAGTGAAATATATGCTGAAGTGCTTTGCTGGACTGAGACTGTGTTAAAGAATAGGACACGTATTTATAATATACATGAGTTCTCACCCAGTAGGTGTGTCTATATTAGAACATGCTTCTTTTCTTTTTTTTTTTTTTTTTTTAATTAGGATATA
Source organism: Pycnonotus jocosus (assembly GCA_013400435.1). Classification (NCBI taxonomy): domain Eukaryota; kingdom Metazoa; phylum Chordata; class Aves; order Passeriformes; family Pycnonotidae; genus Pycnonotus; species Pycnonotus jocosus. Next base: position 84,618 of record VWYP01023124.1, on the reverse strand, counting down.
TGAATATTAGCATATTAGCATTCATAGAATTCTTCAAAATGGTGAAGGGATCTTAGGAAGTCCTGGTCACAGAGAAAAGGCTCCTGGTCCAAACATTACTGTATGCTACAAATGTATGAATTGGATGATTTTCGTGGGTGCAGTGGTGTTTTACCAGCCTCAACCCACTATAAATACACAAATGTGTAATTATCAAGGGCAAAATTTTAATGATATGTGTATTGAATTGTAGCAATCCCATTACCAAAAAGTTTGGTGGGATCCTGTTTGCTTCTATTCACCATTTTGCTAGGGAGGGCAATGTCCTGAGTGTTACTGATATGCAATTCTGTAGAGAAACCTGAAAATGGAATGAAATCTTCCAATGTTAATGAAAATTAAGAAAAGTGTAGATGAACCAAAGCAAATTGTTTCATATTACAAAGACATTCAGAACTCTTCATGCTGTTGAAAATTAAGGAGAAACAAAGCAGCTTGCTGACAAAGTGGAAAATGAGCTACCAAGTAATGATATCAAGGAAACAACATAAATAAGATTTAAGAGGCAAATAGACAGTTTTATAGAACAGAGATTGTAATATATTGTTTTTAAAAAGAGACAAAGTTGCAAAACTTGTGACTTTAACTTCACAGTAGCTTTTCATCTTTTTCGCAACCCCTGCTTTTTTAAAGAAGGGAGAAAGTGTCCTGGCAACAACCATCTTGACTATGCTTAAATATTTCATCTGCAGTGGGGGTTTTTTTCCACCTTGCTCTTTATTTATAGTTACATTTTTATAATAGTCTTTTTAAAAACCTTGGGCTTTCATATTTGAGAGAGCAGCGTTGAAATTGGGAATGCTGGGGTTTAAAGTAGGTGGGTTTTGGAGGTAGTCCCACTGTATGTGGCAAGGTGAATGACAGGAAGTCAAATGGATTCATTACTCAACACTTATTTCTACTAAGACTCATTTTCTTGTCTGATCCTTTCATTGCTGTGACAGTGCAATTTATTTCTGGAGAGAATTGCTTTTGTAGGGGTATTATGAAATTTCAGTACCTTAAAAATAGGTGGGTATATGTAGTTAGCATCTACAGACGTTGTAGGGCAAAAATAGGGGAGGATATAATGAGAGCAAATAGAGAAGTAGGGGAGGTTTATCATAATGGACTTGAATATTTCATTCAGATGACAAACAAGGGAGGTGTGCAAGTATTCCTGATGTTTGACAAAAGGTTAATAACAAAGCTAGGCTAGGGTGAGAACATAGACTCCCTAGGAGGCAAGTAGTGGCATTTTCAAATTGGTAAAGGAAGTCAGTGAAGACTGCTTCAAGCCAGAAATGCTGAGGAAATTAATTTCTTATTTAGTATGAGATGATAGCAGTTGACTTGGACTCAGCATTCAGTGTCATAATGCAAAGAGTGAAAATGACAGGAATATTTTTCTTAAGCAATAAGTTGGACATATTAAGTGCTGAGGTGAAATTGTCTTGGGTTGGAATTATTTCTTTTTCTCTTCTGACCCTAAAGTGGGCTTAGAGAGTGAAAAATCTTTGATGAATATAGGCAGTGAAGGAAGGAGAAATGCAGGTAGATGATAGTAAGAATTCATTATCGGTATAGTTGAAGTGTGCATGCTGCTGTCAGTTTGTTAATGCTTTCTCTGTCAATGCCAGTTTGCATTGGGCTTTTCAGGTAAAAAAAAAAAAGATAATGGGAAAAAAAAAAGATAAATTTATCTCTGGCACTAAAGGAATAGTTCTTTGTCACCTTAAGGTTGGTATAGTGTGTGCTTCTGAACTCTCTAAATGCGTAGGCATATGAGCAGATAAACTGGCCTGTTGGAGTTGGAATTCAGAAGTGAATTTCACTAATATCTGTCTGGCAAATGCGTCCTGTGCATGGGTGCAGTTACTCCCTAGCAGCCTCAACAACAGCAAGTTTGAAAAGTCCAGCCCACGATCAGTTAGTGCTTGTGTAGAACGTGACCGGAAAAGATCTGGTTTAGGACTTCGTGTTATGAAAGGGTCACTTTTTTTCCGCAGTATCTCAGAAAAACATTTATGGCAGGAGTGCCCTGTACTGAAAACAGCTTCTAGTAGTTCATATTTCCACAGATAATTATCCTGTCTTGCCAGTGATGTTTAGATAGGCCTTGGCATTTTCTATAAAGTACTGAAAATTAAGTACAAGACTTTGAAATAGACTCATTGTCTCATCTAATTGTTTTCAGTTGAAGCCAGAAAATGTTCTTTAGTACTGAAGCCCTTGCCAAATAATTGTAAGATCCAGATGCTTTAAAATTAATGATTGCGTGTTCTGTTGAGTCAGCTTTTTACTTTTGCAGGTTTTTAAAATTTAATTTCTCCGGAAAAATACATGATATCTAGTACTCTCAGAAAGTGAACAGCTTTTGTAAAGTACATGCAGCAGATATTAATAACATGTGCTGACAAAGTGAGTGTAGTAAGTCTTTGCTTTTAAAATAAACCTACAAGTGTCATATAACATAAACTACTCGGCACAGAGAAGCATCGCAGTGTATCCATTAGGAGTCTGTTACTATTGATTCAACCTTGTGGCTCATGGTAGCACTTGCAACATGGCTAAAGCAACAGTGTCTATGTAACATGAATATTCTTTTTCTCCTCCTTCCCACTCCCTGACCTCTTCTTGAAGACTATGTACGGTATGCCCATGGGTTAATATCAGAGTATATTCCTGAAGATCTGAGTAAGGAGTTGTTAAAATACTTGGGGTAAGTATTGTTCCAGCTAGCCTATAGCTTTACATGGCATGGATTAATGTCCATTTGGTCATTTCTGTTGAATACTGAGATTTTTTTATCAGGGTTTCAATGAATGACACAATGAGATTATATCTGCCACATTTTAAATGTGATTTTTCAAATGTAGATTATGGGGGTTTTTTTTGCTTTCCTGTGGGTTTAAGCACTGTGGGCTGGGGGAGGTGTAATATTAAAGTCAGATATGTCTGTTACCACCATTGCGTGATGAAACCAAAGCAAGTGGGAAGAAAATCCAATAAAGCAGTTTGTCCAGAATTGTCAAGCGCAAACAGCACAGCCAGGAATTGTCTTCATCCCCAATCCTCTTTCCTTTTCCCTACTCACTCAGTGCTGCGTGAGTCTGACTTACCTCACCTGTGTTAGTTTGTATTTAAATCTGGAAGGTGAGCCAACATCCTCATCCTGGTGTTCCCTGCCATCAGCAGACTTGGCTTGGATCATTACTGGGACTCTGCACCTACTCATCAGTTTAGTTCTGTTCAAAGGCTTCTGGCATGGTGGCCTTTGGAAAAGTGTGCAATTTGCAGCTTGAAGCCCCATGGCTGAACAGTTTCATAAGTCAGAAATACAGTCCATGAACTGCTTTTTTTTGCAAGTGCTTGCCATGTGTGAGCAGCTGATAACCAAAGCAGCTTTCATTAAGAAGGATTTCCAAACTTTAGGTTGTGCAATTCATCTGTCTTAATTTTTAATTTTAAATCTGTCGTTCTTCAGGCTCCCAGAACTCAGAAGCCCAGCACCAGAGCCACCACTGAAGGTAGGAGAACATTAAAATATTGATAGATATTTTGTGTTGTAAGTTAATTTTTCTGAGTTATTATTAATGTCTGGACCAGACCAAGCACTGGGTACAATACATTAAGTAAATTGGCCTTGTGAAAAGCCAGTCTAAAACAACACAAGAAATTTACCAGGTAACTCATATTTTTAATAAGGAATATTTGGTTGGTTTTCCTGTTTAAAAAAGGGGAAGGAAAAAGAGAGGCATATTTTATGGTTTTGGTCAACAGTCTTTTTCATACGTGTTTTGCTTATTTAGTTTTATTGAGGTTGATGGGACAATATGACCTCATAGGTTTTCTTTCATATATAATTTATGAGGATCCTGAAAGGGACCTCCTGGGTCATGGATTCCCAGACAACCATGTTGGATAATCTCTCATACACTGACCATTCTTTACTGTAAGTCTCATTAGGAGTTTTTATTTCCATTACTTCTCTTGGAAGAGTGTTCTATAACCTCATTCCTCTGATGCTCAGAAACCTTTCTGTAAATTCCACCTTGAATTTATTCATGGCCAATTTATTCCCCTGCCCTTTTGTGCTAACTTTATCATTGTTTTTTGAAATTGAAATGGCTCCTTTCCCTCCCTAACATTAGTTCTCTCAATGTGTAAAGGGAAAACATATATGCTTTGTGTTTTCATTTTGAGAAGCCAGCTTGGTTGTGTAAGATGGGTTCTCTATTCCCTCATTGTGGAAACATTTCTTTACACCTATTCCAAGATGAATTCAATTGTTTCAAAGTAGGTGACCAGAAAAATGTGTAATTGTTTCTGATAAAACCTTTACTCATACAATATGATGGAATTCTTCCCTTCTTGTCTTAACTTGGAATACTTTGTCCCATTACAGGCTAAAATCCCATTTGCCTCTATTGATGTGTGCTCAGATAACTCTCTGTCGTGCTGTGAATAGTTAAGACACACATTTATTTTTTTCCATGGCAGTTTTTACTTGATCAGTTCTCAGATTTACAAGAAACTTATGCAGTTAGTTTCCGTGTTCATTGCCTTTTACTTCTTCTGTACATTTATTCTGGTTTTAATGTTTCCAGTCTTGAAGGTTCCCTGACTTTTTTTCACAGCATTAAAAGCTCTTTAGGTGTTCATAGTGCTACTCAGTGGTGTACATTCAGCAAATGTTAGCATTCTATTATTTTTAATTAGTAATTAGCTATTAATCTCTGTCTAATCCAGTGACATCCCTTTCTGCATTATTTGCCTTTGTTTCCCTTTTTCCCAGTTTCTCACCTTAAACGTTTTATGCAGTATTCGCTTTCTATCATTTCAGCTGCTTAAGAGGCACTATGTCAAATCCTCTGGCAATTCTTCACATTCTGTCACCAGAAAATGTGTTACATTTGAGAAAATAAAGACAAGTTAGTAGGCATTACCTTGTTTAGTTTTTAGGCTGAGACAGGCTGAGAGAGTTGGGATTGTTCAGCCTGGAGAAGAGAAGGCTCCAGGGAGACTTTAGAGCACCTTCAAGTGCCTAAAGGGGGCTACAGGAGAAGATGGTGAGAAACTTTTTACAAGGGCATGTAGTGACAGGACAAGGGGGAATGGCCTTAAGCTGAGAGAGAGGGTAGGTTTAAATTAGATGTGAAAGTGGTGAGGCACTGGAACAGCTTGCCCAGTTGTGAACTCCCATCCCTGGCAGTGTTCAAGGCCTGGTTGGATGGAGCTCTGAGCCACCTGGTCTAGTGAAAGATATTCCTGCCCATGGCAGGAGGGTTGGAACTAGATGATCTTTAAGGTCTCTTCAAACTCAAACCACTCCGTGATTCTGTGTTTAATTTACTCTTTAATTATTCTTCTTTCTTTCACTTTTTTCTCCACTCTTCTCCTGAGTCCTACTATGGCATTTTCTTCCTTCTTACATTAGAGATGGGTCCTTGGCTATTCTGCACTAATATGGTCCCTGCCTGATGGAACATGTGCTGGGTTCTACCTCTCATCTTGTAATTTCTGATGCAGTCTTCCAGCTGGATCAGCATATTGAGTTTTACTTCTATCTTGAATAGAGTGATTTCTGTTCTCTCTTCTGTCCCTATGCTTAACCTCTTCATCTTTATTGAAAATGATTTACTGAGGCCAAGGAGTTCTTCCATTTTGGGTCCGCACATAGGTTGACTTTAATATCTATCCAATCCCTTCACTTTCTCTTTTTCTAATTCCCTTTTTGCCTCTGTGGCTAAACAACATTGTACTGTTTGTTTTAATTTCCTTTCCAAGGTCTAACTCAGCTTGACTTTTTGGCAGTTCTTAGTCCCAGTATTACCTGACCCCTAAACCAATCTTTTTTTTTTTTTTTCACTATTTCTTTTCCCTCAGTCTTTTTTTTCCCCCTCCATTGCAGAATTCTGCTTGCACCTAGTGTCAGTTGGATTTTTTGAGGGATGAATGGGAGGTGGTGGGATATGTGGTGTGCATCTGTGTGAGCAAGGAGCCACATTTATTGTGTTTAGTCTGAGAAGCTCTTTCCTCCAAGATTTTCACCTTGTTTGAATTAAAAGATCCAAAATCACTTCTTCATTCTTTTTCTTTTACCTTCCAAGCATCTTCCTCACAGATCAAGTCCCTTTGCTTTGCCTTAGACAAGTAAGGCATATGGTTTGCAAAGTTTGCCCCCCTAGAACCAATAACCCCACTTTTGATTATCCTTTTTGATTAATTTGAACTGGGCAACCTATGTCTACTGAAACAAGATTACGTACCACACTGGCCTTTCCTGCAACATTTCTGCTACTTACTGAGACAAAGTCTAAAATAACCTCATTTCTGGCTGGTTCAGTGACTGTTCTGTTTAGCAGCATGTCAGCTAGCACATAGAGGAGTAATTGAGCCCTACTGTTATTAATAGCATTTGTTCTCCAATGGATATCCATAGATATGTTATTTCCATGTGGCTGGACAGTTGTTCTGGCTGCACAGTTACTTGGCCCTTTGATTCAGTTAAGAATTATCTTTATGTGTTGTAAGAAATATTAAGCACACATCAGGAGCCAACTGATAGTCATTAGCTATATAAGCATGTTAAAACAACTGTATTAAACTGCATATGATGTACATTCCATATTGTGTACGAATAGCTTTTATACCATTGGGATAGTTCTGGGAATCTATTTTTAAAAACAGTTTTATTTCAGCAGTTTGGTTGCAGAGGAAATGAGGCTTAGAACTGTTCAGTTGTTGGGCAGTGAGATCTTGCTGAGGATCTCATTAATTTCCAAAGCACTGACCAGGATGTGTATGATGTTTCTGTGCTTAAGTCTTTGCAACTTCAGAGATTAAAACACTCCTTTATTTCACAATCTCAGAGGAGCAAGGTAGGCTTATACACGAAAACTTCTAGTCTCCTTCAGACCATTTTTCATCACTTGTGTTGACATTTCTCTTCATGAGGGCAAGGTGTATTAACAGACATAATATGTGATTATTGCAAAATAAGAAGGTTCTAACATGCATTTCTTGTTTTGGAAAAATAATTGTATGTTTGGACATTACGTTAAACTCTGAAGGGAGGAGAGATGTAGAAACTTCAGTGATCAGCTGAAAAGCAACGACACATTCTCTTTCTTGAACAAGAACAAGCTGGGTACAGCCTGGACTTTGTGATTTGATGATTAAATCAAAATTGCATGTTCTTTGTATTAATTGTAAGCCATTGATCTTGTGTTGCAATCATCGCACTGTCCAGTTTGTCAGCACAGGGAGTCTGGCCATTGGCAGATGATGAGAGACATTTACACAGAATATGTAGGCTTTGCTACAACTAAACAGAAAATGTTTTGCTGAAATGCAAACATTTTTGTTGTAAGTTTGAAAAACTTGTTTATCAGATTCCAAAAAGAGGAGAAAAGTAATTCTTCATTAGATTGTCATTTGAAAATGTAATCACAGCACAGTAAACAGCCTCCTAAAGAGGCTGGTCCAGATTCCATTGAAATCAAAAGAAAAGGCTGCAGTTGGATCTGGTTCTAAGAGCTGAGAAATCTAGGCTGCAGACCTAGCTTCTGTGCCAAAGAGAGAGAGGGAGGGGGGGAGAGAGAGAGATATCACAAGCACCATAAACACAATGAATAAAACAGGATCTTAAAATGTACGGTACCATCCAAGTTGCTTGCAAAATCACTTTCTTTGGCACAAAAGCTGGGAAGGCCACGGTCTAGATTTCACAGGATATTAAGGACAAGGTAGTAATATCAGATATATAATAATAATAAAAATACAGTGTTGTAAAATACTACATACTTTTTTTTTTTTTTTCCCTTTTGGAAACATACCAGAAAGTTTTCACCTTTAAACTAAACACATGCTCACAGTTTATGGAAAGAAATATTCATTTTTACGGCCTGATCATGTGAAGTGCCGAGAACCTTTCACGTGCATTATTTCTGAAGTTAGAAGGCACACAGCACATGCGGAGTCAAACTTCTTAATATACTGTTGGATTCAAATGATGGAGCAGTCAGTGGAGCTATGGCAGTGTTTCACTGTTGCCAGCCTGTAGAAACTAATTAATTCTAAAGGCTGTGAACAGACAGACAATGGACTAGATGATGATCTACTTGTGTTGGCAGAAAGCTACAACACTGAAGTTGCTGCACAGGTCCATGAGATCATGAGCACCACAGTTCCTTGACTGTCAGGTGCTAAATTCCAACGGGTGCTCCAGAAAGTTCTCTACATAGACTGACACCAAAGTCACAATCATAGCTGATTTCTAACAGTCATTCTTCAGAAGGCTAGGAAGAAAATGCTTCCCTTGACACTGAATGCTCTCTTCTGAATGCTGTAAAGATGGTTTATGTTCACATGTAGAGAAGACGATTGCAGACAGAAGTCTTCCACTCTTGCTGCAGATTCTTCACTTGATTGCCAGTGCTGTTTTGGTGCTATGGTTATGTTTTAAAGCCAAAGCTTTGAACTTCCATGTGTGTACATCATAAAAGTGGTTGACAGAGCAACTTCCTCACTCTAACATTTCAGAAAAGGAAATTGTCAGATGTCCCTGTGGAACCAGAAGAAGACTATACTAAATTTAACAGCGACAATCTGAAAACCAAAAAGGTAAGCAAGCCTTGCATTCATATGTGTTTTGCTGAAGTGTAGATTAATACCAAATACTAGCACAGAGTGCTTAACTTTCTCCTTCAAAACACAACACAAATACAAAACAAATACAAAATTGTCTGACATCTCTAATTATATCCCTTTGAACTTTTCTTTCAGGTTTAATGTGACTTTGACAGTTTTAATTTCCTATTCTGAACTGTTTTTCTGAATATTCTGAATATTCTGAACTATTACTGCTGGGCTGTATTTCACCACTGAACATTCCAGTGAGCCTTGCAGACTCAGACACATGTGCTAGGGTGCTCAGCTAATGTTTGCAAAGGTCTTTGAGATCTTTAGATGAGAAATCCTATGGCTTAATGATAGCAACTGGTAAATTTCAGTTACTCGAAAAAGAAACAAAGATGGCAGCACTTGCTTCAATTCCAAGGGATGCTAGGACAGGCTTTATTTTTACCTAGAAATACTGCTTGTGCACTTACTTATGTCAACTTAATGAAGTTAAATCAACACAGAACTTACTGATTGCCAGCTCCAACGCATGTTTGGAGGCCAATCCAAATCTGAGTCCAGCTTTGCCTGCCACTGTACTATTCCTAGGAGAGCAACAGAGATGTGAAAAGAAATAGATCCTCTCTGTGTCTGCCAAAGCTGTGAGGCTTGTACTGGCTTATTTCTCTGAACACTGAAAGAAAATGAATCTTCCTCCAATCCGTGGGGAACGGTCTGTGCTGGTCTTGTGACCTTCAGTCTAATGCTGACTACTCGTTATCCCTTTGCAAAGAGAAGCAGCTGGTGACAGATCCACTCCTTCCTCCCCCCAAAACCCCAGAATTTTTTTTTTTTTTATTCGTTGCACATTTTAATTTGGAAATAAGAGGATTACTCCCTAAGTGAAGGTGATAAGTAGTTTAAAATATGCATGTTTTCCCCCTACCCACATTATATACTGTAGCTTTTGAACTTAGCATAAAGATAGAAATAAACTGAGGAGAGATAATTCATTTTAACATTAAACATGATTTACTTCTGAAATAATGAAGCACATTGATGAGAGAATCTGGGAAAGAAAAGATAGCCCTTGGACTCCGTACAGCATACTACTCTTTTTAAAATACTTTGGCAGTAATTTTTTTTGTAGAGTAACACAGACAATCATATGGTTGTTGCCTATCTCCATCATATCCATAACCATCTAGCTGATCCCAAGTACTGTTATTGTGAAGTCCTGCAGACTGATGAGTATCATAAAGAAAGGTCAAATGCAAAGTTTTCTTAATAGGGAAAGCAGCTAGAGATTTAAGACATAACGCTTTAAAATATAAGAAAGAAAAGAGGTCAGCTCTATAAAATGTGGTTCATAAAATGTGTTTTAGGTGTGGAAGTCTGGGAAGTTGTCCCAGTGGCCTCAAAAGTGCTTTGCAAATGTTAGTTACCTTCTTCATTCTTAGTTCTTCCATCTCTTTTCCCTTTATTTCACTGTGCTTAGAGTCTTTGATAGTAAATCAGTGTGAATTATTCATCACCTGTAATGCAGGTCTGTAATTCAGCCTGCTGACAGCATAATCATGAGATTGAGTCAGAGGGTACAGAATGCATCTGTTCTATTGCATGCATTATTTCTCTTAATGTACACTCAGGGCTTATCCCAAAGTAAACGTTTGATTTGGGATACCTCATTCTGCAGAAAGGAGAGGTGTTTCACCTCCTTGTCCTTGTTGTTGGTTTTCTGTCTTTGTTTGAAGTTAAGTAATTCGCGACAAATATTCTTCAGTTTGAATAATCTCAAATTTGTTTTTTAATGTTTTTCTTCTACAATTCAAAGCCTGCATAACATTATCTTTATGACTGTATACTAAAAAAGCAATTGAACTTATTGCTTGACTTCTGTATTTAGGAGTTTGTAGCATCTGTTTCCCCCCTATGGAGATGCTGTTTAACTGTTTCTGTTTATCATTTCACTCACAGGCAAACACCAAGATGTCTGCAGCACAGAAGGCTCTTGCCAAAGTTGATAAGAGTGGAATGAAATCCATTTCTGCCTTCTTCAGCTCCAAACCTAAAACATCAAAATAAAGACTTGTTCTTGAAAGAATTTTATACAGTGGCTATTTTTATGTTAAGCTAAAGATGTCTCCTGGAGTTTTTTGTTAGTATAGTGTATGCAGGGCATGTCTGGGTTAGTGGTGGAGTGTGATGGAGAGGTCTCAGACAGAGCTGTTGGGCTTTCGTGGGACTAGGCAGCACCATGATATCAGATATTCCAGCCTGGGCTGGGAAGATGGCTCAGCTGCATTAACATTGTTCTCTGAGCTGAGAAGCAAGGCTTAGCAGGGTACCATACTGTGCTGCTGCTCCTTCTAGAGCAAGCCCAGTCAAGCCCACAGAAAACCACAGAGTTTTCTCAATTACACTTCATTCTAGGCTGAAAACTTGCCCACCTTTGATGATTTTTTTTTAATTCATAAGGATTTTTTAAAAATTTTCTGAAGTTTTTTACCCAGTATTACATGCAAGTAGGATGGCATCATTGCATTTTTTTTTTTTGACACTGATGTAAGTGTTGTCATTGGTTGCATTTTATTGAGGCAGAGATACTCTCTGTATTGGGATTTGGGTTGTTTTCAATATGCTGGAAACAAATGGCAATGAATGTCAGTGTACATGTAATGCAATAAAGTGCTTTGTGTAACAAACTTGTGCTTGCTGTATTTGCTGTATGCTTCAAGAGTTATGTTGGGTTTCAGCACATTTTTAAGTGGTTTTGGTATTTTCCTGTGTATATATTTTAATCCTTTAAGAGTTCTGGCATCTATTTGACTTTATGTGATAAATCTCTTAGCACATAGCAATATAGGGGTATTTTTATGTTTAGTTCCAAGGTCAAGAGGTCCTTACAAAAATAATCAGGGGAAAACTGATTTAAAGGCAAGAATGGGTGGGGCTTTTTTAAGAAGCCTGTTTGGCTTTGGATGCAAAAGCTTAAGTATAAGTGTCTTAGATAAGGTTTAGTTTTACAAAGTTTTGCACAATATAGGACTATTACTTAAAGTGCACGACCCACTCTTTTCTGTGTTCTTTTGTCATTACAGAGTATTCATGTGTATTTAGAGGGATAGTAGATGTTGCAGTTTCCCTCAATCACAGAATTAAAAAAGAGATGGAGTCACTGGGATCATTTGTACAGATCTAGCCAGTTCTGCACAGTACTCAATGTCATCCACCAGCTGTTGTACTGAGTCATTACTGTGGCTCAACTACAGTGTGTGTTTTTGAAAGACACTCTTAAAACACATCTTTCTTCACTACTTCAGCTCAATAGAGAATTTGCTTGTATCTCTTGGTAATGTGGGTTTCAGAGAAATTAGGAATTCCCTCCTTTTTGGGTAACTATTAAAAGCCATTTTTCTGCTTCAAACTTACTTGCTGTCATTTACAACCCTTGGATTACGATGGTGTCTGGTAGGTTAAAAAGCTCTGTGGCATTCTCTTCCAACCAGAAGTGAAAGAGAAGCTTTGCTCTGTGTTCTCTGCAGTTCTGTAGTTGTTGGGTTTTGTATGCCTTTCAAACTGGTGGTTTTTTACAAAGTGTCAGATGTAGTTTGTAAGTGCACTTGAGGGTCAGCATGGTTGGAATTCCAGATAGGGGAAAATACTTGGAAATCTACAGAATTATTATCTCTGATAATAAATGGTGTTTGATGAGCCCAGAATGAGAAATTGTGGTTATGAACTGGAAGGGTTAAATTTTGGAAAACATTAAACCTCCCAAAATTGTGTGAGTAGAAGGGATGCAGAAGTGATGGCTATTTTGAAAAACACCTGTCAAAAATGCAGGATAATGCTATGGGGGAAAAAAAGAAAAAAGAACAGGCACATTCTATCATGTTAATGGAGAAGTTCTGTGCAGTAAGCAACAAGTTAGGGAGTGTTTTGGTAGAAAAAGGGAGTTGTATATTAATGGAAAACCAGCTCTGAGCACTAGAAGATGTTGAGAAAGCAAATAAGCATGGGATGGGTGTTTGTTGGAAAACCAAGAGTGGGAGAGAATTATGTTAGATACAGGAATTATGGGGCAGAACAGATGCATGGTAGAAGCTCTTCTGGATATTTAAATATGCTAGTTTTAGGGGTTTGGGTTTTTAACAGTTCAAAAGTTTTGTGAAATAAATTTTGCAAATGCACCTTTTCATTGACTGAACTATTCAAGAACCTTCTATGAAAAAGTCCCGGTTTCACTGGTCAGAATTTGAGACAGAGAGAGAACAAATTTGATAGAGATAAGAGGTCTTTGTGCTGACTTCTGATCTGGGGTACCAGGTTGGGTTTTTTTCCTGCTCTATACATGCCTTTCACATCTGCTGCTGTGCTGAAGGACTAGGTCTAGAGTTCTTCCTCTATGCAGGGATGCATTTTGCTTCAGTGCCGCATCTCGACTTCAGCTGTCAGCTATGCTGTAACTTACCACAATAGTAATTTTATTAGTGACTGTGCTTTTGGTTGAGCAGGAATTTGTGCATGACAAAAAAAATATAAGCCATTTCCAAAAACCATTAGAGCTTTCACATGAAAACAAAAACTCTTTTCCCTTTAGGAAAGCATGAAATACATGTAGTAACTTTGAAACTTCCTTGACTTGTAGCTGTAAGAAATTAGGAAGAACATATGATGCCAAATGCATAAAACAATATTTCCTGCCATAATAAGGATTTAAATATAGTTACCCTGCCTGGCCAGCAGTAGCAGTAGGTCATTATGAAGTGCTATTTTGCTATTTCTTCCTTGGTTAGCACAGTATGGAGCAATATGCCAGCGCTATTATAGAAATGTGGTCTTACTTTATTTCTTTTTCTGGGTTTACATGACATCTCTCCATGTTCATGTAAATATCTGATGAGCTGTGATGCTTTAATACTTGTTTATCTAGGATTAAATAGCTCTTACATTTTCATTTTTTTAGACTTTGCATAGCAAATGGGTTGACATCAGTGGGCATGGAAAACATGGAAATATAAGCACTGACTTAGGCATTTGCAAGGGTCAAACTAGCACATCATTTTCAGTCTCAAATAATAAACTTAATGCTATTTGTAGAAGTGATTGGTGATTTGAATATTTTCAGTGGAAGAGGTGGCATAGTTGGCAGAATTTGCATTCAGATCTGAAATCTGGAAGGGTTCAATGTGCTTGTTTTCAGGTGTTCAATTGCATCTGACTTGATGTTTATTGAAGCAAAATTAAATGCATGGATGGTTATTGGAATAAAGTAATGTTTTTGACTAGGGTCTTCTCTTTCCTTTGTAGGTGCCTGAGAAAAGACGTGCAAAGAAGAAATGAAAGGAGCATAAGGAGACTCACTTATATTATTGTAACCTGCCATAATCACAAAGCTGCTTTTGAAGGCTTTTTTTATGCACTTTCTGAAAAATAAATGCTTGACATCGGACAAGCCCTGTTCCAAGAAAAGGCAAATCTCAGCAGATTAGCATTGTTAAATATGCGGTGTGTTGAACATACACTGCTTCAAATTTTATAGCTTGCACACGATTGGTCTATCGGGCCCTTCCAGGAAAGCACTTACGAGCATGCCTAATGTTAAGCACATGAGCGGGGATCCTAAAGTCAGCCGTGTTGTTGGTGTGAGTAAGTGCTTTGCTGGATCGCTGCCTGAAGCCTTGTTAGGTGCTGAGCATCCTGATCCATATCCAGCAAAGCACTTAGGTCCACGCTTATCTTGAAGTGGAAGACCCAGTCTAATATTTGTGCATTAGTGTTCACCATAAAATCTCTCTTGGCACAATGACTCATATGCTAAAAATTAAGCACCTGCCCAAGTATTTTGCAAGGTCAGACCAACTGCGTCCTTGAGCAATTCTTAAATACTTGATTTTCTATGAAATTTTTTTATACTCATTTTTGTAATAGAATGTATGCTCTTAGTGACCATAATGAAAAGTTTTAGAAGCTGTATGGCAAAATATGTTTGTAGAGGATGTTCTATGCAATTTTCTTCTTTCTTTTTCGACATCTATTCAAGTTCAGAAAAGTGGCCTTTTCGGATGAGAAGTCCAATGTTCAGTCATAAAAATCAACCAAAATGGAAAAAAATCCCAATGTTGACTCTTTCTAGGACATTTACATTTTTAAAAATGATTTCGCTGAGTTTGATTTACACAATTTTGTCCAACGCTGACCTATTTTACAGAAGGTGTCACCTAGCTCAGGTTGTGTGGACAGTCTGACTCTTAAGTGCTAAAGCTTTGGGTTGGTTGTGTGTTCAGAAGGGCAGATGGAGAAGCTGTATTTTTTATTTTACTTCTTTTATTCTAAGGGCTTGAAGCTTTACAAACATGTATAAACTAATGTACATTTTATGTTAAGAACTAAATCAAAACCTATGTAATTCTTCAGGTAAAAAAAAAAAAAAAGACCTCTTTGTCCTTTTTCTGTTAATGTGACACTTTCTGTGGAGTGAACTTCAACCAAAATGTCAGCCTGAGTCTACATAAAATGTGGAAAGTAGATGCTAATGAGATCCTGAAGAGATTTGTGTCGTATGTGGTCTGATGTTATTAACTTAAATAGCTATGTATCAAACTACTATTAATATATAACTCTTTGCTGGAGAACTTTTTAAAGTTAATAATTGACAAGATTTTGAACAGAATGAATGTGTACTTCTGTAAATTCCAACTCTGACCCCAGTTCACAGATGCCTACAGCAAATGACCAAAATGCTTGTTAACGCTTGAACGTATTCAAAGTGTTCTAGGTAAAATGTAAAGAAATATTTTACCTCAACTCTAGCAATTTTTTGCCTAACTTTGAGGAAAGAAGAGTTCCAAGAAGAGTTTATTATGACCTCACTGAAAACTAAATTCCAAGACAGAGGCAATAGCTTATTCAACTCTCTTTTCAACTGATTCTGTTCATCTCTGTTTCAGAATATGAAAAATCTGAACTGTTTAGGAATCATATATAAAAGGAAATTTAATCTGAATGCTTATTTTAGGAATTTGCACTGAATTATTTTGTTAGTCTGGTGAACCAATGTGCACTTTCCCTTTTTAAGGAAAAAATATTTGTTTTAATGTCATTTTTCAGAATACTGCAGGAATATTGTATGGGTCCAAAGTGAAATTTCTATTTTTCTAGCTTACATTAAAAAATGCTTGATGTATGAATTAAGATGATATATTTCAGTGTGTGGTTCAATATTTTTGTAAGATCTTATTTTTAATTTATGTACAAGAAAGAAATAAATGCCTTTGGAATAATTTGTTGATTCTTCCTTCACTATTGTCACAGAGAAATGCAAAGAAAAATGCGGTGCAGTCAGATTACTGATGCTGGCCTACATACTCTGGGTATTTTCATGAACATTATGGTGAATCTTTGAGCAATGGTGGGATAAGGAGAGTGGAGATGAAGAGAGTGATGTGCTTATTTGTAACTTTTTACATATTTTGCATTCTTAGCCATCACGTGTGATATGTAGGTGCTCCGTCACAGTCTGACACAGAACTGATAAACAATTATTTTCCATGTTTTTTAGTAGCAGACAGTTAATAAAACACAGAGGAAAAGCTGTTCCTCTGCCAAAACATTATCCCAGGATCACTGTGATATTATAAGTGCTGACATGAGGCTTCAAGGCTGTTTGGATAGTTACAACCATTTCATTTATAAAATCCAGACAACAAGGGGCAAAGCAAAGGTGATGGGTATTTTATTTGTCTGTCAAGTTGGTTTATTGGTATTAATGAAACCAAACAAGAAAAGAAGTAAGGTTTGTACCATTTCATATACCCATCACTCACCAGCACTTATCTGAAGAAAAAGAAGTACCAGTGCTAACGACAAAGCAAGAGGGCAGCATCTATTTAAATATGAAGTAGCATTTCCACTTCTTAGTTAAATGAAGTCATCTCACAATGCTTTGCAAAGACTAAGGAAAACAGCACATTACGTTCCTAAAGAGCTTCTGTAGCTCAAGTGTCCAAGCTGAACTCTAGTGCCCTCTCTGTGCACAACTGTTGTCTTTTAGGGTCTGCACATTGCAAATTGCCCTCATTTTTCCAAAGCTCCTTTTTGAAATGCACTGTGTACCCTGAGACAGTTGCAAAGCAAGCAATGGTGTGTCAAGTAAAGCAATGCCCTAGTGAGGCTCATCAGTTTTTAAAAGGGGAAGCTAATAGGAAGGTGAAAAGTTCTGCTTTAAAATTTGTCTTCTGATTTGGGATTATGGTCATTGTTTTGTTCACCCTTTCTCTTTTCAATCTGAGGACCAGGTTATTTTTCAGGAGATGCTAATTTGTTATAGCCCCATCTCTGCTTGACTTCAGCCAAAGGAGCAAACTTTCAGAACAGGAATCCACATTCATAAAAACAGCCAGAATCAAAGCTCTCTGCAGCCCTAGTTGTGAAAGGAATCATCACCACTTCCTCTTGAATTCCTTGTTCAAGCTGGCATTGCTGGAGGTTCTTCCAAAACAGTTCAGACTTGATTCAGTAGGGGTGAAAGTGAAAAAAAACAAACCTGGGGTACTTTCTTCCCTTGTAGTCAATCCTATGCTGGAGAAACTGAATAGTAAGGTTAGAGAGACAAGAATGAGGAGAGAAATGAAGGCAGCAATACTGTCTCAAATAAAAAAAGGCCATGTTGAAAATGAAGGAAAAGTAGGCAATGAGGACAGAAATAGCAGGAAAAGATCTGATAAGGTGAATGTAGGTAGAAAAAGACCACAATAAGGCTGGACGTGAAGAAGACAACAGCAATGCTGGTGCTAATGAGAAGGACTATATTTATTTTCACCTGAATTTCCCTACCTCTATTACACCAGTCACACTATGGCCTTGCAAGGGATCTGATGCCACCTGAGTGAGCATGCTGGATACAGAGATGGGGCTGCTGTGATCAGCAGTGGGATTTGCTGCTGCACCTTTCCTCCAGGTGCAGATGATGCAGCAGCACTGAGCTCAGCCCTGCTGTTTCTTCCACATGTGGTAGAACCCCAAATGTTTTGCCCTTTGCAGAGCTCACATCATCTCCAGCAGCAGATAGCACTGGGCAGCTTGTGTGGTGTCTGCAACTCCTTACATGCGTTTCACCCTCCTCCTGACTTCAATTCCCTCCCCCAAGGTCATGTCCCATCACACCATCTCTTGATGGTGCAACCACTGGACCACACCCTTTCTCATAGTTCAAACTATCTTGGTGCCACCAGTACCTGTGGGCTCCAGATTAGTGAGCAGTGCTTGCGTTAGCTACTAGCACTGCAGAGACACATTCCCAAGAGACAATTGTGCCTCTCCTCCTGTGTAGGCACATGGAAAAGGCAAGGGGCATGATATATATAATATATATATATAATATTATATACACAATATACTTATGTATATTGCACTGGGACATCTTTTGTCTTGACATATAAAGAAATTGTTCACATTAGGGACAATCATTCACTGGAACAACCTTTCATGGGTTGTGGTAGAGTCCTCATCAGTGGAGGTTTTCAGGATTCAGCTGAGCAGGGTGCTAGATAATTTCATCCAGGCTCTTTATCCATGAATGTTTGGCCAGATGATGTTTGGAAGTCTGTTCCATCACGGGCTGTTCTATAATTCTGTGAAATCTGTAATGGATGCACCACCACAGGATTGCAGAAAGAGTGAGTGCGATGTACCTTTTTCCCAGCCCATTGGTTAGAGAGTGCAGCTTTGGCAGAGAGGAGACCTTCAGGGAGGATTATTTCCTGTGGTTTTAGTTTCCAAAGCAAGTTGTATGCATTGAGCATTTCCCTTCCAGGACTATTGGTTAGTGACAAGCAGCATGGGCCAAATGATCTACAGACATCAGAGGGGTTTGTTGCTGCTTTGTTTAGAGGTGGGTTTTTTTGCTGGAAAATATGGGGGGGTAAAAAGCTCAAAAGTTGCCCAGGAGTATGGAGTCTCCTGCTCTGAAGATATTCAAAACCCACCTGGCTGTACGCCTGTAAGCTGCTCCAAGTGACCCTGCCTGGGCAGGGAAGTTGTAGTAAACTATGTCCAGAGGGCACTTCCAACCCCAATTATTCTGTCACTCTGGTAAGATGGGAAATAAACAAGTAGGAAGGGCAGAGAAAAGAGAGAACTTGGATACCACAGGGAAGCAAAGAGGACCACGGTTCAGTGCTTTCCCATGCTCTCAATTTTTCTGGAAGTTGTGCTTTAAATGTTCTTCTTTACTTGTGCCAGTAGTATGTGTAAACCACTAGGTAGCAGGCAACAACTAAAAAGCAGCAACTCATTAGAGTGGACATGCTACTCCATGACAAGAAGAAAATGTTACTGCTCCCTTTTAAGAGCAAACCACCACAGAAATAAGTTTGCCAGTAGCACTTGCAAGGATCAGAAAGATTCTTGGTGCAGTTTGCCAGGGCCTTTTTCAGCAGTTCTTCATAGAAAACTGTTTATTTTTACAGTGTACAAAAGAGTCTTACTTGGCTTTGAAGCCACTGAGAGATGAGGTATCTGTCCCAGTGGGCTTACAGAATAACTACAAACAGTGACATTCTCAGATGTCCTCATACTTGTGTCCATGTGTTCTGTTCCGTGTGTATGTTTTCAACTCTGCCAAAGTGTAACCAGACAAATCCTATTGGGCAGAAATAGAGTTGTGTATCTGAATTCTGTCCTAGGGTTTGGAAGCACTGAGCTTAAACTAACAGTGTGTATAAACAGTGTGTTTTCTGATTGACATAACCCAAGCCATTATGCTCACAATACCTGGTCTCCATGAGTGAAGGGAAGGGCTTGAGAAGGAGCAGAGCTTCAGTGGGTAAACACCTGGCTGCACATCTGGTGCCAACAGGAATCAGAAACCACTCTGAGGACTGAGACCTGCTAGGAACAGGTTGGGATCCATCTAAAAAAGTGAAGAGATTGCCCAAGTGGAGAGTTGTGATGGATTGATACAAGCTCAGGAGAAAAGCAGGGAAGACGCACAGAGGGGTTATTGTCTGTGTGAAAGAGCCTTTTGGATGTGTGGAGCTCCTCTGTGGAAGAGATGGGCTTGCTTGCTTTCTCCTTTGTGAGGTGGAGAACATAACCACTGTCTGTACCCCAAGTTGTCACTTTTCAGGGGGAAAGTTGAATAAATTGGAATCTTTCATTCAAAATCTGGATCCTACTCTGGATTTTGCAATTTAATATTCAAGAATCACATTGTCCCTGCTGGCCACAGTATTGTGGATGGTGAGGGTGGTCCATCAGCAGTACACTGTGCCCACATCATGCCTTTTTCTCGCATCCATTGCTTCCTGGGATGGCCTCTGCTCTTTACACCCGGGTTTGGCAGAGCTTCATGGATTGCTTGTGGCCTGCTGTCCTGACACTGTCACTAAATTTTTTACCTCCTTCAGCACCCAATCAGCTGCAAGTATTCCTAGGAAACATTTTGGACATTTTGCCAAATTGTTGTAAAAGATGTATTTGCAGAGGGCCAAAAAGGGTCATATGTCCTTCCACCCCATCCTTGCTTGGCAGAAGTCCAGCTGATGCTGATACTGATTCCCCTTCTGCACCTACAGGGAGCTGTGTAATGTGTCTGTTGGTTCATTTTTCCCACCTGGTCTGTGGGACACTGATTTTTCCCTCTTGTTGATGAAGCTGTGTGGTATTAGTCTACTTGTGTTTAGAGCATCACTTGTTTGTCCAATGATCTTCAATCTCTTCAAGGAGCACTTCCAGGTCTCATATGGTTTATCTTCTGCAGGAGATGGAGTAATAAATAAATGAGACAGGAAAAATAATGAGGAGTGGTGTGTCTAATGAACAAGAGATGCTTTCCCTGGGGAGCCAGGAAAAGAATTAGAACTAGAGCTTGTGACCAGGGTTGGTGAGTGGGCAGGAAGAGGTAGAAGACAGGAAAAGAAAGGTTCATGTCCTGAAGCAAATGACATCAACACCGCTTCCCAGCCCAAGAGCTATTGCAGTATGCACAGTTGCCCACTGAACATTCTTGGGCAGAGACAGGATAGGGTCTCATGTTCAGCAGAAGTGTCCAGGTGCCAACAAGTGTTTCTGCTCTGCATCTCTAGGAGCAGCAGACACAGGATGTCTGCAGCCAGCTGGACCCAAATAAACATCTGTGGGCTTTATTCCCCTCTCACATAGGTAAAGGTGACCTGACAGCCAGAGGAGGAGCTTAAAAGCCTCAACTAGCATCCAAAAATCTGGTTACACTTCTTTCCTTGCTCCAAAACTCCACTGAGACCTGGGATGATAAACCTACTTTTTTGCCTCATGGAGGGGAAGAAGAATAGAAATTTCTACCTTTCCCCCATATCAGTGATTTTGTGGTGCCTTGTATTTTGCTATGAGCTCTCTAAAGCAACAGCCATTTTCTCAGCCATCTTCGTGCAGCTCTTGGCTTACAGAAGTCTTGATCATTAGTTATTCCTCTCAATCTCCATTGTAAGAATTTTGTTTTATTCAGGGCTACAGGATTTGCCCATCTGAAATATCCATGAAACAAATAAAATTCTCCTTGAAGAGTCCTAAGTGCTTTTTTTTTTTTATAAATCCATTTAAGTGAAGGCTTGGTTTATGATGTACGCTGCTGTGCTTCTTAACAGACTTTTTGTAAAATGTGAGGATTTGATTGAAATATTTTTTGAATACTTCATTTTAAAAAATATTCTCTTCCTTGGGCCCCAGATTTCTATTGCTTTCAACTGGGCAGGAGTACAGCCCTTTGCCTGAGCTCACTGGCTCCTGCCTTTGGGCTGCTGTTGGTCTGTTACACCCGAGGGAGTAGTGTGAAGCTAATGACCAAGGGCAGAGGAGAATTACACAAAAGGCTGCTGAATAAAGCCTGCAACAAACCAAAAATAGCTGGGGGGAGGTGGGAGCAGGAGGAGGAGGGAAGGGGAGTTGTGCTGCACGAGGCTCCAGATGGGCCCTGCGTGCTGCATTACAACAACAGAGCCACGGGGGATGAGCGGAAGGTTCCCATCCCTAGAGGATGGATGGCACCAACCTGCAGCACACATTCCACTCCTTCCAGGTGAAGGATTCCCCAGCTCCCTGTCCCAGGGACATCACCTGGCCAACTCGGCTAGAGGGCTGATGTTCAATGATCTGGGGACCAGCATGGCTCTTTGCTCCTACAGCACTTGTCTTAGTAGCTAATTAGACCAATTCCTAAATAAGCGCTACAAATAAGTGCTACAAACATGCAGTAGCATCCTGGTTCAACCAGGAGTTGAAGATAGTGTTGAAAGCATTTATTTGTGTTTTAAAAGGCTACTGGAAAGCTCCTTTTCAAGGATGAGTTAAGTAGTCTCATTGTCATGTCGCTTCTGCATTTTGAAGTTAAACAGCTCCCTGATCTATGAACTCAAATCACACAGTTAATTACCCCACATTCCCCCTTCTTGTTCCCCTCCCTCTCCCACTTTGCTCTTGAAATACATTATATTTCTTTGGCAGTCCACTGAGAACAATGTCTGCTTTTGTGACAGCAACATTGCCAGTGGTGTAAAAATCTATGCGTCTGTCAGGTTTCCCCATGTGAAACATAATTGCTTAATTTCCATTTGAAAGTACATCCCTGACATTAGAACAACGTAGACACACCACGGGTAACAATGATTTCCTGACACCTACAATGGGGCATAATGTGGTAATAAATATGTGTGCAAAATGAATGCTCTGCACATAGAGGGAGCAGGTCTGAATTTACAGCTGCAGATGAAGTGTTCCTCAGGAAAAAAAAAAAATAAAAAGAAAGAAACCAACAGATTAGCATCAGTGTGAGTCTATGTCAACCAGATGGCTTGCTATGGAAAAAGAGCTTCCCTGCTTCCCTGCTTTATTCCAGTAACCCTGGCTAGCAGGCTGAATGTCTGAGATGAGAAGAGAAAAATGATCTCATTCAGCTGGTTTTTTTTTTCATCCTTGCATACATACAGTTTGAGCTGGAGCACAGTAAAAGCTCTGAAAAGAGCACAGAAGTTGTACCCTTAATGGTGGCATGTGATGGACCAGGAAAACTCCTGGACAGAGGTTCAAGCATATCAAAACCACAGCAGACAGCCCTGCCAGCTGGCAGGAGGGGAGCCCTCAGGGGACAGCCCCTGGGTCTAGGCAGGCATCTACTCTGCTCCTTGAAATGATGATGTGCTTCTCCCTCTGACTTCTTCCTGCCTCAGATGGCTGGAGCAGAGGCCATCTCCCCAAAGTCCCAGCTCCTAGCATCCTTAGATATTAGTGTGATGCCAGGCATGGCTTGGCATGTTGGTCCTAGCCTGCCAAGACCAGATTTGGACTGGAGCACATTGGCAGTTCATGTGGAGGCAGCTACACCAGGCTGCTGCCTGGTCCAGGCCACCTCATCTCGTTTTAGGCATTTAACCAAACACTTAGTTAGGAGCAGTTTCCTTCAGGGTCACTGGGGACAAAAACACATCTTCATTTGAGTGTTGACAAGGGGTCTGGTGGTGCCTCTCTGTACAGACTGTGGGAAAAAGTCCTAGTGTAATAAGACTCTCAACTTGGCCTGAAGTGAAATGGGATGAGTCCAGGCTCAGATGTCTCCCTTCAGGGTGGTGAGTGCTGTCCTTTGCCAGAGCAGGTCAGGACATCCTCGCTGTCAGACTCACACATGGCTTCTCCTGAGAGACACTGCAGTTTGACAGCTGAGGACGGGACCTGTAGCTGACGGTTTGAAGAAGTCCAAGTGCACTTTTCTTTACAGGCTGTGAGACCCAGTATGAGATTTACAGTGTTGCATTGCTGCTAAAGTATCATTTCACACAAGCTCTGGTACAATGGTTCCTAGGACAGACATCATCTTTGGACGAAGTGCTTCATGCAGCCAGCAATTTTGCTTGGAGTTTTTGGATTCCAGTTAGAACTAAGGGCATTTCAGTGAAACTGTGATGAGGGTTGTCCTACAGAGAGGTTGTAAAAATAATCAGGGTGATTTGACCTCTCTTATCCGCAACAAATGATGAGCTGTGACTGTGCACCAAGAAACAGGAGATGAGAGTCTTCATTTTCTTTGAAGAAGTTGTGACACCATTTGTTACAACTTCCTTCAAGGCTAGGGCACCATTCACAGGGCAAGAATTGAAAAGTTATTTTTCAGTTTTCTTTGTTTAAATTCTGTTCCCAATGGAAATTTCTCACAGTAAGAAATGAGGAGGATGTTTAACTTTGATTTGGTCTATGGTAGAATTAATGTGCATGGAATATCCAGTCCTTGATTCTTTACTTGTCTTTGGCACTGAATGAATGTCTGTCATTGCAAATATCTACAAAATTACTGTTTTAATGACCTGTTTGCTTCAATTAAGGCCTGGCTATTATCTTTCCAAGAGGCAGAGGGTCGGGGAGGGGGAGACAGAACAGGAGAAAAAAGCTGATCACTAAGATGTGTGAGTAGAACATTTAAGGGGCCAGCTGAAACTGAGAGTGGATTTGGAAAGGCTGTGTGATGAATCTGTGACATTGCAATATTTCAATCATCACATTTCAGATTCTGGTTCATGCATCATTTGCTATGAAAGTTTTGAGATTTTAATCAGTGTTTCAAGAGTAAATTGATACAGCCTAATCATTTAGAATCTCTGGCACAAGACCAAAGCGTATTATGTTAAGTGTATGTTCTGTATTATAAAAGCTGCTTGCTGAAAATTAATTGAGTATTCCCGTGCTAGATAATGTTTCTCCATTCCCCAGAGCCCATCCCTTTGCGTGCAAGTATTTTCCCAAGTGCAATGCAGATGCCAGAGAAAAGGTGAATATATAACATATGTAAAAGGCTGGCTCAGTTTGACATAGCACAGTATCAGGCCTGCTGACCTCCCTGACTGCATTGTGGGGTTGTTTATTTGTCTGCATGATGTGTAGGAGGAAAACTTCCGGGTACAAAATGACAGAAAAATGTATTTTCCATAGAGGCAAAATATAAGAAAGCCTGTAAAAAAATGGAAATGTTTTTGCATTTCTACTGATGACCTATGTGGATTTGGCAGAACAAGCAGCCCAAGTAAATGACACAGTTAGCAGCCAGTAGGTGTGGGTAACAAATGTGCCATCACACTGTATATTGAAAGGCTCACTAAATTCTCATGTTGTGCTTGTCCTGTATCCTGTTTGACCTGTGGCAATGCTGATAAAAGGAATGAGTTCCAAGATGAGGAGCTGGGCACACCTTTGGTTTGCCAAAAGCCAATGGTGGGTGGCCACAAGCATTATTTATCCTCTGTGCTGACATTTCAGCTACAAAACATTTCCATCTGTTGAATTTGGTTTCTCAAGGGGATTTGGGCTCCTTTTGCAAAGAGGAGTTGTTTTTGGAACTTTTCCTGTCTACCTAGTCCAGAGGAAATAGGTTCAAATACCCCTTCTGCCTCATGTGCAGTTCTCTGCAGGGACTCCCAGGATGAATCTTCCCACCATCAGTGTGTTCTCTCCAGCATCCTGGTGGAACCTGTCCTAACTAATTTAGGGGTTTTGGTCATTCTCAGTGTAAGGCAAAAGAAGATGGGTGTTTGCTGTCTGCAGTTGGATCTCACTTCCTTCAGCTCCAGTCTCAAATCCTCCTCATTACACATTTACTTCCCTTACCACCTTTTAGAAAGTGGAAAAAACATCAACACCCAGAGCATATGTCCATCCTCCCATCTTCTCATAAGATTTCAGTGCAGGTTCATCAGCCTCAAGTGGGCAAACCAAGAGTTTGAACCCCACTTGTACACATCCCAGGCAAGANTCCTTCAGCCACAAAGTGAGGAGAAAGGCAGCATTTGTCTTGATAGCTTTGGCTTGGACACCTAGCCTCCTCCCCCTTTGGCTGTCTGTCTTTCCTTCTTTTTTAAACCCCCAAGGCTATGGACGAAAGCATTTGTTTGGGGTCACTTCAAATTCTTCAGTCAGACAGAATTTATTGTTTCATTCTGCTGAATATTGGGAATTCTTTTTTTCTGTTTCAGTTTAATGGTTAGTCTCCCCCCCAAGTGGCAAATCAATAATTCTCAGTGGCCTAATTTAGGTGCAGCCATTACCAGTGTTCCTAAGATCAGATATAGTCCATAAGATGGAGGAGGGAGATAGCTGGGAGGAGGTCGTTCAGCTCTCCTGTGGAAAGAACATCTCAAAGGACTCAAGCAACTCCTTTCTGCTCAGGTTTGTAGTCCCTTGCCTCCACCCATGGCCTGTTTTTTATCACAGAAATGCCAAAAGTACATGTGATGGGTGCATACACAGCATCTCTCATGGACTGGGCAGGGAAGCCCCACATCTGGCTTCCCCCTCAGGACTCTGTTGCCCTCATCTCTGCATCCCCAGAAGCATGAAGAGATGAGATGGCGTCAGGACTTTCCTTCTGTCACCTATCTGGAGCTCCTACAATGAAGGATCTAAATTGTTTCAGGGAGAAACCAAGCTTCCATGAACGGTTTATAGAGTCTGACCTTGGGAATGCCTGCAGCAGGAAAGGAAGGAGTCATTGGCAAAATATTTACAGGGGTCAGTGCTGCCATCAAGGAATGACAGAGGCCATCACTGTCAGATGCAGGTGTTAGGGCTAATAATCATAGCTCTACGCAGTTCTGTAGATTCATGGCTTCCAACTTTTTCTTCCCTTTTTGCAGATCCCTCAAAGTTTTTCAAAGGGAAAGACACATTACTTTATAGTGAATTTAAGTCCCCTAACAAGAGGCATTCCTGATCTCAAAGAATTCAGGTAGAAAATCTCTGCTATAACTGTAAGTAATGACTCCTAGGTGCTTCTTGTTCCAGACTTTATAGGACAACACAATCTGAGTTTCTTAGCCAAGGTATTACATGGGTCACCTACTGCTGGACCTCTGGCTCATCATGCTCAGCTTTATGCTCTGCTTCACCTGTGAATGAAGTCAAGGACAGCGAGCCAAAGTGCATAGTCAGTGTTACTCTGAACAGTCTGTGTAACAAAAAGGACTTAAATTATGGCTCCAGATCCAGCTTGAAGACACCTGCCTTCATGCTGCATGATTTTTATTAAAATAGTCTCTTATGATTATCATATTGGCAAACTGAAATTTGGGGGCTCTTTCCTCTTTTAAAGGGCAGTCACTCTGTCATGACCTTATAGCTCATCTTGAATTTTATATTAGCAGCCAAAGAAAAAGGCCAGAGATTGTATTTGATTTTAAAAATATAGGTAACTTCATCTTTTTTCATTTTGGGACTCGAGAGCAAAAAGCACTGCACACTTCTGTTTACCTTTATTACATAGTACTGGCATTCCTAAAGTCTGGACTGAAAACTCATCATCTTTTTTCATTAAAGTGCCTAATATCAGGCTTTCTGCAATTTATTGTTCCTTATGTTCCATGTATTATGACAGAACACTAATCCTAGAATGTCTGTTGCCATTGCTAATTGGAAAGCCACTCTTCATTGTTCTTTTTTTTTTAATTCTCCATTAAGGCCAACTGGCTTTAGTTGCTGGCAGATAAAAAGTGAGAACAAAAAGAGGTGTTAAAAAAGTGCCAGGAAAATCTCCAAGCAGCCCTCAGTGTGAACACATCTAGCTTGTCAGCCACCTCAGGAGAAAACTCTGGTAAGGCTGATGAGACACTTTCTTGAGTGCTGCATCCAGCTCTGGGACCGCCAACATGTGAAGGACATGCAGCTGCTGGAGCTGGTCCAGAGACCATGAAGGTGATCAGAGGGCTGGAGCACCTTTCCTGTGAAAACAGGCAGAGAGAGCAGGGGCTGTTTAGCCTGGAGAAGAGAGGACCTTCTGGCATCCTTCCAGTACCTGAAGAGGGCTTACAAGGAAGCTGGAGGATGATTTTTTACAAGGATATATAGTGATAGGAAAAGGAGAAATGGCTTTAAACTGAGAGCAGTTGGGTTAGATTAAATATTAGGAAGAATTTCTTTACTGTGAGGATGGTGAAGTGCTGTCATGAGTTTCCCAGAGAATCTGAGCATGCCTTATCCCTGGAAGTGTTTGAGGCCAGGCTGGATGGGGATCTAGTCAGCCTGGTCTAGTGAGAGGTGTCCCTGCCTGTGGCAGGGGAGTTGGAACTAAATGATCTTTAACATTCCTTCCAATCCATCCTATTCATTGACTCTATGATGATTCTATGCATGTGCTGTCCTGTGGGATTCACTTATTCTCTGTGGCAGGGTGGGTGCATTGCATTCAGCTGTGTCTGACAGAGCTGCTACTTTGCTTTTGATTTGTCATCTGCCGTAGCACTAATACTACAGGTCACACAGCAAAAGCAGCAAACCGAAAAACCTCAGAGCAAAACTATACTAGAAACTTCCTTATGGAAGATGGAGGAAGACAAGGGGAGTGGTCCATAACCTGGCAGAGCGAATGCATGTGAGGTGGCTTGAAGGGCCATATCAGATCAAGGAAGTGGAGTGCCAAACCCTGGGAATGATTCCCTTCTGTTTTGTGACCATTACCCAGCAGACCAGAGCTGAGGGAGCAATATTGTAGAATCACAAGGTGTCCATGTTCTTAGAGCCATTTTTTTTTTCCTTTGAACTCTCTGACTCTTCTACCTTCAATTCCCCACATAGTCAGTATCAATTTTATGATGTCTCCAGGAGACTCCAAAGTCTTCAAAAACACTCTTGAAAACTCAGTGATGAAGGTGCCTTTGACGTGAGGCTGCTGTGAGGCAAATGGCTGATAGAGAGATGGGTGATGCCTTGTTCTGAACAGTGTAAACGACCCTCATGGTCACTTATCATCAACCCATAAAGGTGTGAACTCTGCAGTGACCAGACGAGATTAGTGCTGTATTTAATGGAGTATGGTTTTATTCACAGTGTTCAGCGTGAATAAGGACAAATCAGATTATAAAACTGCTTCAACTTGTGGGTCTCACATGGTACAAAACTGGAAATCTGGTGTTTAGCATGGCTTGCTGTGGTGGGGATTTAGTAGCGGTGCCCTTTAACTATGGTTGGATTTAGCACTAACATATCTGCCAAATCCCACTGCTGCTGTGCAAGCTTACCAGCCTTGTGCAGCCTTGAGCAAAGCTTTCCACTGGCATCAACGATCAGGAATGTCTGCCCTGGAAACAGACAGGGCCCAGGTACAAACCAGGTCACCAAACAAAGCCACAGCTTTGACCTCCAGTCTCTCAAGATGAGGTAACTCATTAAGGATATGGGGACTCCAGTAGCAAAGCCAAAGGGACAGGTTTTAAAAGGGCTTAGTTTCCCCTCTCCCAGGTTAATAAGGAGGAGTAGAGCACATAAATTCTGGGGGGAAAAAACAAAATTTGGCCCTTGGGGAGCTATCTGCTATAGCATCCAGATGAGGTATGACCTGGCTTTACTAGGCTCATCTGGATCATCCTCAGCCCACCTCCCCTTGTGTGAAATAAAGTATCAGGGCCATTTTAAAGGAAGCCTCTGACGTGCTCCCTGCCAGCAGTGCCACTGTGGTGAGCAGTTGCTCATCATCAGAGTGCTCCATAACAGCTACCACCCCTCTGCCCTGGCTTCCTACAACATCTGCCTCCTGAAGGACAGAGAGGAGGAAGAAAGCAGGGGTGACCGTACACAGTGCCTTGAGGAGCCAGGAAAACACAGACTCAAAAGCAGGAGGGAAGAAAGGCTTTTAAGAGCCAAGTTTTCTTACATTTTGTTTTCCTTTAATGAGTACAGGCTTGCTTGGATCCTCACATCCACACAAAGGCATGTGGGTAGTTGCCAAGTTGGGTCTGCGTGTGCAGCTATCACAGAGCTTATGGAGTAATGGATCCAAAAAGGGATTAGACAGACTCAGAGAGGGTAAGTCCATGGTGGCTGTTAAACTTGGTGGTCTGGACACAACCCCAGGCCTAGAAAGAATAAGTTGCTGATTGCTGGAAGCCAGGACAGGATGCCAACCAGAGCCTAAATCTATGCATTTCCCATTCTTAAAGATCTTCCCTAAGGATTTTCCACTGCCTCCTGCTAGAATGCTGACCTAAACAAACCTTTGATCTGACTGTGCTCTGCCAACTTTACGTTGTTATTCTCATTTATAACATGGGCACAAAGAGTGGGGAATGAGCTTAGCTGTCCTTCTCCATGCCAGCAACATCCCCAGCATGCTCAATGCTTTTATAGGATATTTGTTCCTCACATGTGCTAGCTAAAGGCTGGTGGTTGCATGCATTGAAGAGCAATTCATAAATCTGTTACTGTTTTCACAGTCCTGAAGTTCAAAACACAGTCTTTGCCAGAAACAATAGCCTTTTCATCTCTCTAGATGTGAAGTGGGGTCCTGCTGACTTGCTTTCTGCCATGAGTGCTCCTGCTCTGTCAGAATTTCACTCTAAGGTGAGGTCCCATCCCTGCATGCAGTGATATATGAGCCAACAAACAGGCAAAGTGTTTGCATCTAGACCAAGGTTCCTGGGACACTTCATGGTACATTGCTGACATTTGTTTGATTTACTGCAGGGTAGGTAGGAGTCAATGCCTCACCCATGAGTCACCATGCACATGAGCAGTGAAATCCCCTCCTCTTGGGGTCAGAGATGTGTTAGTCACAGAGAGATTCTGTCTGCCTTCCACCGGCAGAAGGTGGGGTGTACATGACCCAGTGAGACACACCTGCCTGTGCAAACATAGGCTGATGGATGTGAAGGTGAGGGGCAGTCCATATTCCAAATCCTGAGGGTGGAAAAGGGCTCAAAATCAGCCATTTCAGCCATGTTTTTAAATCCAAATTATCCCTTAATCTTCCCTCTCCTACCCCCACAGAAAATCTTTGTGCTCCTGACCCACTGTCAAGCTCTTTGCCTGCTCTTTTGTCCTTCTGCATGTCTTTCTACTGATTTATCCAGATTTTTTCAAGATATGTTCCCCTATTCCTGCCTCTGAGTGCTTGCTGGCTCTCCTCTCCCCTTCCATCAACACTCTCAAAAAATACTGAAGTAATCAGAACAAAGAAACTTTGGCACTTATGTAATTTGATGTCCTATTCACACAGGTTTTGTGGTGTGTCTTCCAACTCCAGGTGCTTGGTCACTGTCTGTTCTGGGCCAGGGCAGTATTTATCCCTTTTTACAAGTATGGTTTCCACATCATGGTGAGGCATAGATAGAATTCTATGTCTGCTGCATCAATTTTCCTCTATATCTACTTTCAAAAGACATCCTGCTATCTCATTTTCATATCATCCAGTGTGTTCACTGACAGCCAAAAAAGAAGGTGTAGCTGGGCACTGGGATATAAATCAAATTTCTAGAGGGGTTTTCTTTAGGCCTGAAATGGAGAATGGCTGAATTACTCGACACTTCAAAATAAATTGA
Organism: Pycnonotus jocosus; assembly: GCA_013400435.1. NCBI lineage: Eukaryota > Metazoa > Chordata > Aves > Passeriformes > Pycnonotidae > Pycnonotus > Pycnonotus jocosus. The sequence continues at coordinate 53,653 of VWYP01023124.1, read as the reverse complement.
GCTTGCTACCTTTTCCCAGAATTCAGAGAAATATTGTTTTAGCTGCTTTATATTGGGCCAGCAGGCCTCGTGTATGAACCTTTCTGTTCAGCCTGGCTGCAGGGAGGCTTTGATTTCATTCTCAGTTGCATGCATCTACTTCCCTGAAAAGCTCTTTTCCCTTTCACTTCCTCTTTAGTTTCTCCTCTTCCACCTATTTTAAAGTTTATAATTTGACAGATTTCTGCACCAGAGAAAATGTGGAAGTTAGGACAAGGAAGGCTATGCCAACACAGGGACCAAGAGTTATTGAGAAGAAATTTAAAAACTTAAATGACAGTGCACCCTCCTTACTGCTGCGTACATTTTGATGGCCAGGGCAGTGGTACCCAAGTCAATAGTTTATTGTTCTAGGAGTTTGTGCTGTAATTGGTTCTGTGCTTTTATTACATGACATGGCAGAAAAGCACCTGATAGTGTCAGCCCCAACACTCCAAGGAGTCAATATATCACTGCTCCTTCTGATAAGGATCTACCTGCGGTGGAAGAGATATCAAAAACCTCATTTACTTTGAGAAAGGATTCCAAAAACTGGATGGAAGATAGGATTTCAACATATTAAAGAGCTGTACAAAAGAGTTCAAGCAGAATTCAATAAGTAGAATTCAATAACCCCTCAATAAGTATCTCCTAATGCACAGCACATGGGTAGACAGCTAAACCACATGGAGTTCTTCTGCCTCCCTCTCTGTACATGTAGCACTGTGCCCAGGCAAGTCATGTTGTGGGATTGTGGATCAACAAAGCCTTCTGTAATTCATATTTCATTTAAGTATCCAAATTTCACACATAAACCAGGAAAAAATGAGCCGGTAAAAAAAGAGAGTGTGAGAGTCCATATTTGTGGATTCTGGTCTGATTTGTTCAGTTCCTACCAGAAAATCTCTTTCATGAGTGCCAACTCTGCAACCATTTGGCCTCTGCTCTTTTCTGGCTCATACATCATCACCAGGAAAAAAAATCCTGCAACTGGAACTTAACAATTCCACTGTGAAGCATGAATCAGAAAGGAATCCAGAGTTCTCTCCTACAGCTCCATTAGCTCTGCAGTGCTAGTAAAAATTATTTGTTGCTAGCAATTTTTTTTTAGTAGAAGAGAGCCTTGCAAGGTTTCTCAAAAAGGAATCTGCTCTAGATATTTAAGGTTTCATTTGCACACTTGTTTTCCTATTTGTTATTGCACTTTGCAGTAGTTACTGATAGTGTGAAGCATGTGAAGTTGTTATATGTTAAGCCCAGCAAGCAGCATTTAGTGACTTTATTTAATGAGTATTTCTGTCTGTTCTTGTGAGAGCATGTGTCAGTAATGCCTGAAGCAAGTCAGGAAGACCCCATAATGCTCAATTCTTAAAGTGCATTACAAGACCATTTTTTCCTCCTTTCTCTAACAAGTAAATGACTTCATCTCACAAACTGGGGACTGTTTCTCCTGCAGATAAACCCAGATTTGTTCTGTGTTGCATGATGTGAAATGATGCCCAGTGTCACTAGGTTGTAAGAGCAAGAGAAAAACCTCGTGTTTACACAGGGAGCAGAGTGGAGCATCTTCAATCCACTGTGTCACCACCATGACAACTGCAGACCAGATTTTAGGCTCCTGAGGGAAAAAGCCCCACTAACATCAACAGAAATTGTGCCTGGGTGTAGAATGCAGAGTTGGACTCTTTATTTGTTCACTAGGAAAGGGAGCAATGCCACAGTAAGAAAGCTGTTCTTGTAAGTTATTTATTGCTGAGTTTAGGGTTGGTTAGGATTTGTGCCAGGTACTAACTCAATGCAGGTCATGGAAATTTTGTTTTTAAGCATTGCTCTTTTGGATGCCCCAAAAATTGCTTTATCTGTGAATTATTCTGAAAGACCATGACCAATAAAAAATGTGCGAATCATAAATCAGAGGCAACATGTTCCTGCTGGAGACCCTGAGAATATAAAAAAGGAAACTTGAATCAGGACCACTAGGAAATAGGTTCCTTTTTCTCCTGCAGGTATGGGTAAGTGTAAATCCAAAGTCCTTGTTTTCAAGGGAGTTGCCGCAATTATTCCATAGGTACCAGCAATGAACTCATGTTTGTGTGCCCGAGCAACTTCATTGCATGCTGTATACATTTTGCCTTTTTTACCACTCTGTTCTGTGCTTTCCTCTTGTTGGATATCCACAGAAAGCCTGGTTCTGACTCATTTGTTCTGCATTTTGCACCTATCTTGCAGAACTCCTTCGGAGCAGCACTAGAGGGACAAGTCTAAGATACTCAGGGAATCTCTAGATGCTGTGTTGCTCAGATTTCTCCAGGTAGAAGCCTGAGCAGAAAGAGAAGAGCCTTCCAAAAAAAAAGTCCAAACATGGAAGCCAGTGGATGTTACAGCCTTTCCAAGTTATTACCTCACTCAGTACACTCTGTTGCTCTGAGGGGCCTTGAGCCCATGGAAATCTGTCCAGGCAGGGAAGCAGGCTACTGCTGAGAGGTCTGGATCTGTCTGCCAACAATTGGCTCTTGTGTGAGTAAAGCAATTGCTAGGACTTTTACAAGGTGAGGGTTAGGAGAATCTTACTCCTCCACTTAAGCACCTGGATTTTAGGTGGTGGGTGGAAATATTAAGTAATGTGAAAATAATTCTGTTCACGTGGTATGTGTGTGTGGGTGGTAGTGTTCACAGCTCCATTTACAGCTTCCCTTGATGTCTTTCTTAGACATGCTGGATTATCCCCCTGAATCACCTTCCTTTTTCCACTGACTCATGTTGATTTGACTGATCTTAGGCACATCACCAAAATGAAATCTCCAAAGTAATCTGCTGTAGATAATTCCAAAATGACCCTTGTTGTATGCTTGCTCTAGCCGAAAGTAGTGGAGAAGAAAATACTCAGGTAGGTTTGCTCCATCTGCACTTCTTTTTCCTTACTGAGAAGCTGCTGAGCTGAGGTGCCTACTCTTGGAAGACTGTGACTTTCTCTCCAGTAAGCTGTGTTGACAGTGACTCCAAACAAGCAGCACTTTGGTGTTTTCTCAACACCAGCCCCAGCAAGCACTGGTCCAGAGCAGATTCCAACTGTGATCAGCTGTTAATAATCAAAAAGGAAATATCATATCAACTTCTCATTGTCCCTACCTAGAATATTTAGTAGTCCTTCTTGAACAGCCATGGAAAAGCATGAACAGGCTGGTCCCCACTTAGCATTCTAGGGCCTGAATAACATCTTACTCCTCTGTAGGAACCTGTGCACTTCCTTGGAGAAACAAAACTATAGCCTTGGGCTAGTGACAGGGAGGACAGTGTTTGTAAGGGGAAGATGATTGAGACTGTAGCACCTTAGCTGTTTTCCTATTGTCTTGTGACTGTCACCCCGGTGACAGCAATTGGCAGAAGAGGAGAAGGGATTACAGCCTCAGTGCACTCATGAAAAACATCACTTTGAGCATGTCTCCACCAGACTATTCTCTCTTCCTCACAACCCAGCATGCTAAAGTCAGCCTTCTGTGTTTACACAATTATTGTTATGCTTTTAAAGCTGCCTGATAAAGAGCTGTAAAATTGCATATTTTCAATGAGCAATTTAACATGTCCTTGTATAAGTAGCCCTTGTAAGCAGAAAGCAAAATAAATAATTACATCAAGTCTTTTGTGTCTGTGCACAAGTTACTAAATTACTTTCTAGTTAACCCTAAGCACATTTACCAATAAAGACAGAGTTTGTTTCTGAGAGCTTGTTTCTCTAAATTGTCAGTGAACTGACTACTTGGCTATGGCTAAATGCATGTTTCAATGCATTATTGGATTCTGAACTGCCAAGTTGTTCCTGCTGCAAAATTAGAGTCCCACAGCATGAATTCAGCATAGCATTACACATGAATATGAACATGAAGTACAAGTAAATTGACATGCACTGGAAATGGAAATCCTGCTTAAATATCTACTGGTATATAGCATCCTTTCCATAGCAAAAATCCAGTTATACCTCCCTGATTGAGCTCCTCAGTTCACGATCTCTTGGAGACAATTCTCATGCCAAATTCAAGATTGGCTGCTCTTCATGCATGGCTGGTGATGGGGACTGTGATGCCTCCAACCATCATCTCCTACTGTTTCACCTGAACAGCAAGAGATTCTACAGTCAAGCAATGCCCAAACCCTATGATCCATTGAGGTTAATGATAAAGCTCCCATAGGGGTGAGATGGACTCAGACAATGTCCCAGTCTTAGGATGTGCTGAATATTTTCATTGCCAATGAAGGTGTGGGTGCAGCCATCAAAAGGATAAGTAGTTATTGTTAACATGGATAAGCTTTTTTTTTTTTAATATAACTTCAAAAATTTCCCAATGACAAGGTTTTAGTTTGTTGGGCTGGGGTTTTTTACATATATCAGTGAAAGGGACATTCAAGAGATTTCTAAAGTCTTATCTCAAAGAATTGAAAGGAGTGAAAGACTATTTACAAGGACTGATGTTTGAAGTTCTGAAGAAACTCTGTACACCCCACATTTTCAGCCAGTTTCAATTCCTGTGATGACATCAGGTTCTGTTGGGTTAGACAGAAGAAAGCTCATCATAAACTCAACCCAAACAAACAAAATACATGCACAAAAGCATCACCCACCAAAGAAAACAATAATGGAAACTTTTACTTTATAAATTCAATGGACATTGCCAAATTGATCAAAGTTGGAATACATTGAATTAATCATATTCACTGTTTGGAAGGGCTCCCAGACAGAATAGATATTTGTGATTGTCATAACATCATCGAAGAGTACTGTGCAGAAATCAAATTCTCATGAGGAAGAAGTCAGCTCTTGGATGTACATTTCTCCATAAAGGCTTCTATTCTTATTTGACTAAGTCAGTAATAGACTTTGACAACAGATTTCTGTAACTTGCCAAAATTCTATTAATTGGTTTGATAGCTGAAGAAAAGCCTTCTGTAATGATAGGAAAGATTACTATCTTTCCCTGTTTGGTAGCTGAATTACACTGATTGAAGTATGGACATCTCCCTTTGAAGCTACTTTTGACATCCCAGCCTGAGTATTCTAATATCCTCAGCCATGTTGGACAGAATTTGGGTCACTTCTATTTTATAGATTGGATTTGCCTGAAGAAGTGCAAGTCTCCAGAGCCACACAGGGGACCTCATGCAAAAGGCATGAATTTGCAGCAATAAGTCCAAATTTACCATCACCATTTTGTGCAGACATGCTGAAGCTTGGAATTCTAACATAAATATGCACAGGCACACTGGGCAGTAAATTATTGTGTGCTAAACAAGAAGCAGTCACACACCTCTAGCTGTAGTGGCTAAAAAAGGGCTTGTTTAATAGGTGTTGTATGGGACTTTGCTGAGCTGGTATATTCCAGGTCGAAGATCAGAAAATACACATTCCAGAAATGCCCTCCTTTCCGGCTAAGACCTACCTACTTCTACATCTACTTCTTCATAACAGGGTTCTCTTTTTAAAAGCTTTGTACCAGTGGTATCAGGCATGAATTTATGATGCAACTCTCCTAGGTGGGGTTCCCAGGCAAGGCCTGTTCCCCATGTGCAGCCATCTGTTCCCCATCATCATAGCTGCAAGTGTCCCTGATGACACTTGTATGCCCTGGCTGCCATAATTCATCATCTGGAGAAAAAGAATACCTTGGAGCTGCTCTGGTAAATGTGCTGTTACAAAGGGAGCTGCAAAGTTTAACACCATACATATCAGGAGAAGGAGAGGACAAAGAAGGAATCTCCAAGGAAGGAACCAAGCTGATTCCTTAAGCTTCCTTACCTTAATGTGTTTTGGCAGCATGGCATACAGCACATTCTCTGTCTTTTCAGTCTCCAAATTCTTGGACCTCTCCCATTCTTCCTCTCCATATAGTTAGAAAGTCTCCGCAAGGTGCCACCGGTTCATCACAGAAATTTCTGGATCATGAGATGCAGTGTCAGGGAGTTTCACCTTCAGCTCCTCTAGTTACACCAAGCTGCAAATCTTGAGGGAGCACAAGTGCATCCTACATTGCATGGACTCCATCAAGACCATCCCAGAGTATCCTTTAAATAAAAGCATGGGTCAATGGCACTATTAGCACACACATTTTTCTCCTTTACACCTTCCCAAGCCGTGGATTATTGCGTGATAGAAACAACACAACCTAGCTACGCTTAATATTATTTAGGCACATCTATTAGAAGTTATCCCAAGACTCCTTGGACAGAAAGCTGAGGTAACAGGCTAATATAAACCACTGAAGAAAGCCTCCTGCACCAGCTGAGGTACAGCTGTGTCTTCAGCTCATCACACTCCCCACAGAGAAAGCTATATATATATTCATTGGAGACACTGTGTTCTCCCTTTTTTCCACTATACTCTCTAGAAGTAGACAATCAAATCCCTTATGCATTTGGCTGATGCACCTGGCCACAGAATAGAAGACCATATCCAGCCATATGGGAAGAGCTCTGCACACCCAAAAGACTCTCTAGGAAACCGTCCTATTTTTGCTGCCACCCTTTATCTACAGCCCCTGCCCTATGACATAATAAAGCAGGAGTTGTTTCATGAATGAGAATCAAAGACACTTGGAAGGTTTTCCAGACATTTTAATCAACAGCTGTCATTTTCATGGAGACATGGACAAGATGTTCCAAAAGAAGAACAAAGGTAGAGCTAACCTCATTTGTAATGATGCATTAATGAAAAGATTTTTTAATGTGTTTGTTGTCAACTTCTCTTTGTTCCCACAGAAGTCAGAACTAAAGATTTCACTGGGAGCTGCCATGACAATGTAAAGAAACAATGAAAAAATCCCATATCATATCAGAAAATAACATTTAGGATCTCAGGTGCTTGGAAATGAAGGCTGCTAATTGGAAAAAATAAATCACCAGGAAAGCTGATATTTTGTATAATATTTGAGTTAATATAAAACACATATTCACAAAATCATCAGTTGCCTAATCTTTTTATTTGTTAGATTTGTGTTGTTTTGTTTTGTTGTGGTATTTTTTTTTTTAATCTTCCCTCTCTGATTTCTTCCACAAAGACACAAACAAAAAGATATTTCTGAGCTTCAGCACGGCCTGCATTTCTCCATGTTAGATTATTTTTTTTTTCCTTTTGCTTTGAGAACAAAGTCGACAAAACATTTTTTCCTGCTCAAAATGGGGAAGGTAACTGATAAATGGATGACAGCAAATGATTTATCCAAACAGGCCTCTGAATTTCATACACTTGATGTGAACTCATTAATACTCATATCTGCTTGCTTGATACACAGCTGAGTGAATGAAATTTATGAACAAGGATTTAAAAAGCTCTATTTCATAAGAAATATAAGATAACTGTGTATTTGCAGAGGTGTGTGAATTGAGAACACTAGGAAACACTGATATGG
>VWYP01023124.1:24647-46166 GCA_013400435.1 Pycnonotus jocosus | reverse complement strand
GAGAGGAGAGGAGAGGAGAGGAGAGGAGAGGAGAGGAGACTGAATGATGTGCAATGATGTTTTTCATCCCCACTTTCGAAGAAGGGCCTGCTGCTACTATTGTCTTGAGGAAGGATCCCAGGAGACCAATGTTTACATCAGTACTGTCCATGATACTTTAAGCCACTTAATGTAGGGACTTCAGCACACAATATAAGGACAAGTGTCCCCCTAAGTTCCCTCTGTAATCAATGGACAAAGACAGGCAATTGAAATACTCTGAACCTCTGAAGACAATGTTCTGGAAGATCTTCCTCTCCCCACTGACTGTAGAGGGGTCCTCAGCCAACCAAACCCTTTACTTCTGTGCTTTAATCTCTAACAAATTTGTGACTCCACAGACACCAGACTTCTGTCAAACTCAGCCGCTTCACTTGGGACATACCAATGATGAAGATGACAGAGCCCCAGCCTCTCAGCCATGAAATACATCTCATTTTAGGAATGCTGCCTAAGCTGATTCTCATTTCCCAGGTACATTAATGCAAGTGGCAAGTTCCTCAATTTCCAACACGAGGTAAGAAAGAGTGCATCAATTTCACAATAGGCTGGGGCAATTTGTGCAGGTGAGGAGCCAGCCCATAGACTTGTTTCTCTGAAATAAAGGTTTAGCTCCATGTTAACCCAAATATACTGCTGTACTGCTTCAACAAACACAGAGTGGGAAGCAAATGCACAGCAGAATCTTCTGTCTTCAGCCCCAGGCTTCTCTGAAAAACAGGATTAGAAATACATTACAAGTTGTCTATAAAAAAACATAATAAGACAAAATAGAGATACCAAGACTGTGGAGAGGATTTTGAGAGGCATAAATGATGCTTAAAAGAAAAGAAAAAAAAAAAAAAAAAAGAAAAAAAAAAGCCTTGCTGAAGGTCTTGAATGTATTTCTGTTCTTTGCAGTTTCAGAAACCTTCTTTATCTGTGATGAACCGGTACCAGAGCCTGAACCGATTATTAGAAAAAAAATTTTAATTTGCACAAAACAAAATACCTTAACTGTTGTGTAAAAACTTCTCAAATTTTTTCATGGGATGATTTTTATGTGAAAACAGAAAATAGTGGTTTCTGGAGGTTGTAGTAAGTCCAGAAAACCAGTTAGGTGAAAATGGTGACAGAAAAAGATCCTGCACACAATAACACAAACATGTTTTTTTATTGCTATACAAAACTTCTTTCTATAACATTGGAGACTGCCTCCCTCCAATGACTTGTGAGATGATTCTTTCTTCATTACAAATATTCCCGTGGACACAAAAAAGCAATTCTTGCAGTTCATGTAGTTTGGAAGAAATGGCAGTATTTTGGCTGCCATAGCCTATTGAAATTCTGTGGCTGACCAGCGGAATAGTTCAAAAAGAAGAAAAAGAAGCCAAAGACAGCCACCCAAAACCACTGAACCATAGCACGTCTGGGAATGTATACAAACATATATTGTACATGAATCCTGGCACATTCTAGATCAACAGTCCTTGAAACTGGGATATCTCCTTTTGCCTGTGTACATATAAGTCCATGTGTGTATAAACACCTGTGGTGGTAATAGACAGCCATCAGCAGTGCTGATCTAAAATCTGAGGAATTACCATTCTGACAAAGAGTAAGTAGTTTCTTCCTCTTCATCATCAGTCCAGACATCAATGTCCCATCTGACAACAGCTATCAAAGGTGTGATGCATTTTTTCAGACACTTCCCTGGAAAGCTAATGGGACCATTCTTGTGTCCTCCTCTAGTTGTATAAACAATCACAGCAATTATATAACTGCTGAAAAAAACAACTTCCTTTCAGGACAAATGTACACAAAATAATTGAAAGAAATGAAGAGGGATCCAGAATACATATTTTTCCTGAGAAGATAACCCAATGCACCACAAACATAAGTTAAGCAAAAAGTCTATGACAACCAGAAGAAAATAAACTCACTGCATACCATGGTCTGGCTGCATTTAGACAAGAAAACTTCTCTCACCAAATCCAAACTCTGCAATCCTTGCATAAATCAATGACATCACCTTTGGTGACTCACTCCTTACAATATTTATATTCAGCAGGCTGTGTCCCTCGTGGGAAAGTGTCTGCACTGCTGAGACCAATAACTCAATCTGATCCTTGTTCGGGAGATAAAGAGGATGTTCACTCACCTTGCCTTAATTTCACACACTCTGCACGATATCCCAGCAGGATTTCTTTTCTCAGTTTCATGACAATGTTGAACAGAGCTTTGTCTGCTGTGAAGCTTCAGCTTGTGCTGTCTAGGGAACAGCACAGAGAAGAACATATGTGAGTGTGCACATGTTCCTGTGTATGGCATGAATCATCTTAGCAGACTGTTTTAACATGATGCACTTAGATAACACAAAGGCTGAAAGATAAGCACTTACTAAACATGAGATGGCAGTGGTGCATGCAAGATTAATTTTGCTTCAGTCTGCTGAAGGGTGATGATGCATTCTTTCATTACATGCTCATATACTTATTCTCAAATACTCTCTTGCACATTTTTGTTATGTTTTCCCGTTATCTGAGCTGGTCACCCCAGGCTGCCTTTATAGTCAATAAGAAGAAACAAGCATTTCTGCAGTACAATTCATCTCATCTGAAAACAGACATCCAATACATGACAGCTGAATCACTTTTGAAAAGTGCCCTTCAGTCATTTACACCTGTATAAAATACAGTCACTTGCCTTGATTTGGCTCACAATTACCCTGTGTGAATGGCAAGATAAAAGACAATCCAACTCATTCATCCCCATCTCTCGTTAGACTTCAAGGCTATAATATGTGTTAGTTGAAATATTTCTGGTAGATAAAAAAAAATGCCAAACTGAAAAAGAAAATTGTAAGTAATTTTTCTCATTTCTGTAAATCATTGAATGGACCTCATTACCTTTATGAAAGGCTCCATTTTCTAAATTTGTGTCTATTCTTGTTTTCCTCTTTAGTCTGTTAAACTTCTGCAACACAAGAAATACTACATGCTTCTCTCCCTCTTTGCAATCTTCTTCTTGATTAAAAAATTCCACTGGCACTCACCAGTGAAGAATTCTGACAACAGACTCTAGATGGCCTTATTTAAAAGCAGTCATAGCTTCATTTTATGTCCTAATAATTAAAATAAATTATTCAATGACAAATCCCACCCAAGTTTATTGATTAAACATATTTTGTCTTCTTTCTCTAGTTCAACCTACTTTTTAGCTCTTACCTAGCACATCAACAGGAAAATTAAGTATATAATATGCAACATAAGGTAAAAAGTATAGCAAGATTTAATAATGATTTATATTCCTACAGATTTGTAAAACTCAAGGAATATTAGTCAAGATGTAATGATTCCAGATTTACACCAGGAGAACCAAATCCAACATCTGGATCATAATTTCATCCAGAGTAAAAATACTCCACAAATCATGAAGCTTCTGTGTGCATGTGCTGGGGCGGGGCAGGGGTTTGGAGGGGTGTGTGCAAGATGCTGTGTCTTTCTGAAATGGGAACACCAGGCAATTTTATGATTCTATTCATGAAATCTGGGAAAGAAAGTTGTCTCTCACACACCTAACTAAAAATTATAAACAAAAATTTATTATGTTCATCTGACTCTTAAATGTTACTGCAATTTTTTTCTGCCTATGGTATTTATAGAGTATCTGTCACTGCATATACCAGCTGCATAACCACTGCTATTTGGATACCATCAAATTAAAGTCTTAGGACTAAGAAAAGTGAGTGTTAAAGTCTGGGGAGGAGTAGGAGAGGCCTGGAGCTGAAAAATGGAAGTATTTTGCCTTATGAATTCCTGCATGTGACTACTCTTCCTCAGCAAGTCCTCTTCTCAGTTCTCCTCAAAGCAAGACTGTCAGGGCATGCCTGGCCAGGTGCAGTACAAGTGAGAGAGCACTTGCCTGGCATGACATCACAAAGACCTGCATTGGCAAAAGAGCAGAGAAGAGGCATTGCTCTGTCTGTCCTCCTTTCCCTATAAAAAGATAGTGCATTCATTTCAGAGCAGAATTTCCAAAGACCTACAGACACTAAGAAAGGCTTGGACATAGAAGCTGCTGGTGGAATCAGCTTGCTACCTGCTTGACCTAGGAGATATATCTTGACCAAAGATCAGGAAAATAAACTAACCTACTGGAATGAGGCATCTCCTTCCTTTTGTTTGCTTCAGGGAGATTTCTATTTATATTTTGAGATATTGTTAATGAAAATCAAGGCTAGTTTGGGGCAAGCCCCACAGAAGGGCTGTTTCCCTCTCACTAGCTTTGGTTGTCTACAGGGAGAAGTAGGGAAGGCTGTGGATCTTGTGCAAGTGTGGATTCAGAGAACAAGGACTGCCTCTTCACGCAGAGATGCTGTGCTCTCCATGTGCTGAGTGGTCATGTCCGTGTCTCCATCACCCTGTAGGGGCAGCCTCTAGGATGGGCTTAAAGGCAGCTGAATCTGAGCTCCTCCTGAATGAGCAGACAGGATCCGTGGAGTTACTTCATTCCTGGAGGAGCTGTGTACATCTGGTCAGCTGAATAACCAGACTTCACCTGATCCATTGACTAGACCTCCATCATCCTGGAGCTTAAACTTCTATCTTAGGTGTGGACACTGACACAGAAATCTGAACTTCCTAACAACTCAACATCTTGGTCTGACAGCAGGGACTACCAGGAGGCACTGCCATAGATGTGCTGTCCAAGCCATAGGGAAAGAGAAAAATGTCTTTATTTACTCAAATGTACTACTTGAATCAGTAACATCACCATAGAGAGCACAAGTCATGAAGGTATTTCTGGTTCCTGCCTGGGTTCTCAGGAATATGGAGCACAATGATTCAGGTAACACACAGGCAAAACCATCCAATCCAGTTCCCTCTGAAAATGATCCTGCCAGTGATAGGGCTGGATACAGGGGAGTCAGAAAGCAGGACACAGCATTCTCTAAACTTCTTGATTTTATAGAAGCAATTTCCAAGGAAAATAAAGAAATTGGATCAACCCCTGTCAAGATGTCTTTGGAATGATAGGCTGAGGGGAACACAGTGGTAATACAAGGGTTCCTCCGTGCTCTTTCCAGGAGGTATGATTCCTCAAACAGAAACACAAGTAGAGAAAATAGCCCTATGAAGAAAGAAAATGTAGTCCTTTAGCCTTATCTCTTTTGAGAGTCTTATCTTTCTTATCCTATGTATTTTCAACTTAGTACAGAGCTCTCTTCTCCTCCCCTGTTGAGAAAGAAGATCACTCAATGCCATAGATAAAAAACTACACAGAATTCATCAGAGCATATGTCCCTCTTCATCTTCTGCATCTGAACAACTTCCAGAGGGCCCAGACAAGACCTTGGTCCTGGTGTGTCAGATGCTACAAAAACCTGAGTAAGAAAGAGTCTCTTGCCCAGTGGGAGCAGGGAAAGGCTGAGAAGGAAACAGAGATAGAATGAGTTTATAGGAGTGGTTAACACCAAGAGGTCAAAAGTAGAGTTTGGATTCCTAGTTTGAAATAAATAAATAGATGTCACTCTCATTTTCCTAGTGAAACTCCTGATAGAGATAAGTCCTGTCATGATTGCTTTCTATCTTCAATACCAATGGCATAAAGCAACCAGGAGTAAATTCAAACACCTTCCCAGTGCAGCCACTGACATTGATTTAATTTTCAGTTCTTTTCTGATTGCCCTGTAAGCATCAACAAAGCAGTATGAAAACTGCAGAGGGAAAGACAGAGGTATATTTAGGCTGCAGGTCAGGCTGAGCTGCTCTGAGATATCACACATGTTGCAAAGAAAAGGTTTGCGATTCATTTCACCCACCTTTGGGTTGCTGGAAGTCATGCATGTAGTCAGAGCTAATTGGCTAGAGCCCTTTATGGATTGTGAGAGAAAGGTATTTTGAGAAGGTGATTCATGCTCCCCATCCTACCCTTGATATGAATATCCTGCATGAACGGCTATCAGCCTCTGGTGACTGCACAGGGAGCTGAGCCATGGCCTGTGCTGGATGGACAAGTCCTTAGCTGGTAAGAGTCTCTCCAGACAGAGTTAGACAGATTAAAGAGGAGCCCATGTATCCTGTCAAGAAGAGTTGGCATGTCTGTAAATTTTTATACCTCATAGAAAATTCTTGTATCAGTCAGTCCTCTTTCTCTGCATGCTCTTGTATTTTGGCTACATCTATCATTAAATTTTCCTTCCTGTTCCCCTGATGTCAGTGCCATAAGCCACTACCAGAGAAATACAGTTATAGTGGGAGATAAGGGGCAGGGGTGGGGGGTAGGAGAAATCAAGCACACTGCATGCAAAACTATTTCAGAGGCTGAAAGCAAAAAATCAGAGCACAGGCAGAACAGCCTGAGTGTTTCTGGCGAGCTTTGCAGGCTCAACACAAGTAAACATCTGAAAGACAAAACTACTATCAGCTCAGCATAGAAAGAAAGCTGCCAGATCCAGAAAAAAATGAGAGTGAGGCCCAACTTAAGCATGTGTGTGCATGCTGAAAAGAGCCAGAAAATTTCTACAAATGTCACCATCCACTCTGGTTTGATAAACGGGCCCCAGAGGCCAAGAACTTGACTCTCAGGCCTTTTTTTGTGCAAACTGTGACATCTCAGACTCACATCAAGAGCTTTCTATAGGTTTTGGCTCAATATTTGCAGTTATGTTGGTGGAAGGAACTTCAGATTCACACCAACCTAACAGAGTTTATTTTGCCATCTGTCTGTGTTTAGTCTTCGTATTAATAATTAAGTCAAGCAATGTAGATTGGGATGGAAACTCCTTCCTGAGGAACAGAGCAGTGTGCTGTGCAAACCACCTAGCAGGCACAGAAACTCTTGTTTCAAAAGTTACTAGCGAGAAACCTAACTACTGATTTTTACCTAAGTGTCATCATTGTTAAGATGTGCATTGCCATGGGGCTGTTATTTAAGATTTCTGCTGAATAACAACACGCCCAGAAGTAATAAGCTCAGCTAATGACACGCTATGAACTCCTTGAGGATTTTTTTCGCTAAAAATGTACTTTCTGTGGTCGGTTAATGAAATCAGCCCTCCTGTCAATGAACCAGGGCTGTGGAGAGACGAGTTGCATGGGTTTCTCAGTGGAATATTTCCCAGCCCATGCCACAGCACAGGGTGAATTGAACAGAGTCCCCTTCCCTGGCTCAGGAAGTTCTTCTAGTCAAGGTCATCTCCCTCAGAGGACTGTTGGCATTTGGTGTGGCATTGGCTCACCACTTTCCTCTGCCCAGGAGGGGGTGGAGGGTCACCACTGAGCCAAGTGGGTCCCTGTCAGCTGTTTGCTGCCTCCTGACACATGTTGGCCAAATGAACAAGTCTGTTTTATCACACTCGACACACAGAAACCCAGACAGGGAAAGCAAACCTGGCAATAGGTAAAGGCATTATTAATCTCATGGGCAAATGAATCTGTCACCACTGATGTGAGATGTTTTTGCCTCTTCTGTGTTCTTTCCTGATTTACACTGAGCACAAGTCACTCAGCTTCTATGGGGATATGACTCAGCACTGAATTTTGGCACAAGCTGCTCAGAATTAATTATAATTGTGAAGTGCAGAGCTGTTGGGGCCTCAATTCTATTGATAATTCTTCTCACCATGTAATCAGATTTTAGCCCCCTTTGACCCCATTACAAAAATTCTCATTTGGACCAGCACCTCTCTTCTGGAGGATAAAATACATGAGTTTTTGCAAGTATCTTTGCCAAAGGTCTTTATAATGACATTTCAGACATGAATTGATAAATCCATACTAAAGGAAGGGAAAACACTAACATATTGTACCTCATGGAATAAAAAGGGAAAAACAGAGCTTATGAAATGCTAGTTAAAGAGTGATGGCAAGCCCCTAAAAAAACAACAGTGCCCTCATTTTTGTGTACGTTAAATTTTTTAATAGTTCTGCTCATTTTAACCCCCAGTCCTAAATTCATAACATCAATAATTTAAGTTCCCATAAAGAAAAGTGTGACTAAAGACAGAAAATAATCTCTGGGCAATTTGAATCTTCTTAGAACCAATATAACTGAACTATTGACACATTAAAAAGAGGAAATTAATGGATCTCATATCAGATTTGAGTGGAAGGCAACTGGTATTTTTGAGAAAACCACACAAAAATTGGCATTTTTATCTGACGTTCAAAGCTTGCTGTTGGATTTTTGTTCTCTCACCTAATGTTTTCTTGTTAAACAGTGATTCTGGGAGAAGCTCACCAGGGTTAGACTGTCTGCTTGCAGCTTCTGCTCTCCTCTCTCTGCAGCAACCAAGTTACTCCTGCTCGTTGCTGTTCTGGCACAGCAGATGTGAGTTTGTATTCTTCTTTATGTCTTTTTTTTTTTTTTTTTTTAAATAGTATGTCACTTTTGAATGCTTTTTGCAAGATCCTTCAGACATAGCTGTGTGAATATAAGGGCAGCAGTGTTTCTCAAATTCACAAAGCATTTATACAAATTCTGGTTTTGTGAGTAACTGAACTTAAGGGACATTGTCAACAAATTCTTGGGGCTCAAATCAAGTGGGAAGATCAGTAACAACCACAGCCCTGCAGGAAGAGAGTAGCAAGGGCTGCAGAAATCTAACAGAGGTGAGGGACAGTCCTTTCTCTCAGAATGACACAACTCCAAGGCTTAAAGCTGGTAGGCTTACAGGCAGACAGACTGAGCTAATTCTGGACTTCTCATGAGTCTAATTTAATTCCTAGAAGTGAAGCTGTGTTTGCTCAAGCTTGGCTCCAGACCAGCTTTTCCAGAAGCAGTCAGGCATCAGTGCATTTGTCAGAGTCACTTTACTCCCACTGATGCTAGTTACGTGCCTTTTGAAAATCCCACTTAGGGTGACTGCAAATCTTGCCCCAAATGTACTCACTTGGGTTTATTCAACTGTAATTACAGGTCAGCTCTGCTTGCACCAGAGTCCTTCCACCAATCTCCTCATCTTCCTGGCATAGCAGTGATGTGGATCCCTGATGTAAGGGGGGTAAAATTAATTCTGCATATTGGAAACTGAAAAGTGAAGCTATTGAACGGTAAGGATGCTATGAATCAGTTCTCTCAGTGAAGTGATACTAAAGATAGCTCAAAGTTTGGAAAGAACAGCGTGTTTATTCTTGATAAAGCCCCTTCTCCCCTTGCTGTTCCACATACAAATACCTGGATATGATGGCAGCGTGTCTGCCAGTTGAAAAGGACTCAGTGTCACATCAAGTCACAACCAAGCACAGACTGAGAGCCTGCACATGAGCAGTGCCAGGGCTGATGGGTCTTTTTAATGCAGGGAACCTTATTAGCCTGAACACTTTGAGACCACAGAGCCATCTAAATCTGCCATTGCTGACTTGTAGTCATAAGCAGTGCAAAGACGTTTTCCTTTTTTCCCCTCCTTTTTAAATTAGTATTTTGGCATAAAACAGCGCGAAAAAATTCTAGAAGTTTAGCGTTCGTGCCCTAAATATAAACAGACCCCTGGAAGACACAGCAGCAGCTGATGCAGGAGCAGGTTAGATTTTGACTAACCAAACTGCTTGGATTAGCAAATTCTGAAATAACGGCTTGACAAACCCCAAGAAGCTTGAAACCTCATATACTGATTCTCCTGGGCCTTGGAAGAAACTCCAGAATCAGGTCAGAATCATTAGCTCAGACTTATCTCAAGACTGAACTTCTGGATCTTAAATTTCTCTGCTTATTATTTTTAATCCATCTTTGCATTTTCTGTACCTTAGAGTGCATTACTCCTAGTGATGACATTTCTTTGTCCATTTGCTTCCAGACACAGTCAAAGGCAAAGTGGTCACCATTTCAGCCATGATTTACTGAGGTCTCAGTGTCCCCTATGATGTCATAGCTGTTTATATCCTAAGGAAATCATCTCCCTGGAAAAGTAAATTCATTTAAAGAATTAATGCTGATTGGAAACTGCCAAACAACTGCCTGGGAAATAAGGAGCCCAGAAGTGAGTAACAGATACAAACACTGTCTGTCTCTTGAGGAAGCAGAGCAAAACTTCCCTTTTATTTTCGTCGTCAGTTCTCTTGTTCACAGAAATAGGAGAGTTGCAGAATAGCTAGGAATGAACTGCCACCGTGTGGCCAAGGCACAGTTTTAGCTGCCTTTCTAGAAATCCTCAAGAGCTGATGCTGTAAGTGACAGTCCCCAGCACTTAATTGTGGAAGTTTTGAGCTCAATCACAGATTTTACTTTGGTATCATTGCCATGTCTCCCTATCAGTGACCATAAGATTCTTGGTAAAGCCATGCTCCCTTCTCAATCTCACTTTAACAAAAGAGTGGAATACATCACTTTTAATTCCATAAATTCTTTTTATATTTTCTCTAATAGGTTGCCTCATCTTCTGTGAGGAGTCAGGGTATCACAGTCACTGAGTCCTTCGGTGACGTTGCCTGGTCTTGCCTTATAAAAGATGGGCAGTATTTTAATATGACAAGCCTAGTAGTTTTCTACTTGTCACCATGCACTAAATTGCTGCTAATCAAACAACAGGTTTTAACTCCTGCTGCTCAGTCTGGTCTGAAGCAACTGGGCTCATTTGTCATGATTTGTTCTTAAAATTCTTCTGGAACATATTTTTCTACCTGTTAAACTCACAATAGTAAAGAGTCATTCCACTTATGCAGCTTGGTTTCTCTTTACCATGGGCATAATTCGGGGCTACAGGCCCAAAAGTTGGCAAAAGCATCTGAAACACAGCCTGCTGTGACTGATCAGCTTTGTGCTGCTTACATCTTCTTGTGCCTTCGCCCCACCACCAAATCACCAAATCACAGGAGGCACTCTCCCAAATTTACCCAAGCAGAACAACAAACTGACCCTACAGCTGTGAAAATTTTCAAGACACCCACTAGGTAGGAATCTAATATTTTTAACACACCCCTTCAAAGCTGGAGCAGTAGATAATCATGTACTTTTCTATTCATTACCTTGGAGGACTTCCTGCATTACTCAAGGCGATGCTGACACCTTCTGCCCTCATTGTAACTTTATGGCAATGCAAGATTCAAACCAGAGCATACATCTTGTCCAGCTGACAACTTTCCATTAGCTGCCTATATTTCTTCTGTTTCTGCCAAAGACCCTTACAATTTCACCTCGCCTACATGTACTGTGATTACAATGGGTTGCTCAACACAAAAGGACAAAATTATTTTGAATCCTCCAGGACTTGATTTCTCCAACAGACTTCACCTCTCTCCAGTTGCTGGATTCTTGTACACAGCATCTTTAGTTTCTCAAAGACAGCTGGGGATGTGGTGTCACAGAAATTTGCAGCCAGGCCCCTGAGCTAATACTCAGCAATGACACAAGCTAGAGGGACCGGACACATCCTAGTACTTCAGCTGAGCAGGATTTGAAACAACAAAATATGAGATGTTTTCACAAAGATCTTGCCCTTTATTCCAGTGCACTCTGGGAAAGAGCTTCTGGGGATCAGTGCTGCAGCGAACACTCACACAGAGCGGCCTTGATCAATGGAGATCCTCGTTGATGCCCTTCATTACCACGGCCTGGGGGCAGGACTCAAAGGGCTCACTAATAATCTCTCCAGAAGATCTAGGTCATACAGAGCTCTGCTGGTCATGAGTAGCTCTTCTGTGTGATTGGCATTGTCAGAACACCTCTAGTGGGTGCTCAATTTCTAGGATGCAATGCCTGAAAATAATGGCATGTTGCAGCAAGGTCACTTGGAGGACACACCCGTAACAGAGAATCCCTTCAGCGTCCGTGCAGAGAACTCTGCCTGCAAAGGCGTGGGGGAATGATTCAACGCAGATGGGGAGCACTTTTGTAGGGCACCAACTGCTCCTGGAAACTGTAGAAAGCTGCCTAGGATGAGCCAGTGCCAGGCAGGGGCAGAGTTCTCCCTTGGGCTAATACAGAGGGTGCTGCCATCCACACTAAATCCTTCTCTGAGGAGGGAGCTGACACTGGGGATGGAGATGCTCCTTTTTCCCCTCTCCTGCTCCCTTTCTGCTTAACTGCCTGCTCTAGCACAGGTAGCACAGGACCCTTGAACCCTCTGCTCCCACCTCCCCAGAGAGTACCCTAAGATATAGGGACTGTTCTCCATGGCTCTGTTGGAGCTGAACTATGTTCAGTGAGGAGCATGCAAGGGCTACTATTTTAAAGAAGCATTTATGGGTGCCTGCATTTATAGGACAGATGATAGAACGTATTCTCAGAGAAAAACTGGTTTATTTTACTTGCTTAATTAGAATTTCCTAATATGATGACTGGCTTGAAGTGAATGAAGTTTAAGAAAAGGGAAAAAAAATCACAGAATCCAAATAGAAATTATGAATCTGATTTTCCCCCCTTTGTCTCTTATTCATAAAAGCAAACCCAATTTCACACTGAAGCTTCAGTGCTGGACAGCAGGGGGACCCTCACCCTCTGTCACAGCCAGATGACCAGAGATATGTCTGTTTTACAAAGATAGACAAGAGGTTACAGGAAAGGTCACACATGCTGAAGCAGTCTGGTTCTGCACATCAAAATGCATTCTTAAAACAATAGCAAAGAGATGAGTTACTCCAATGAATAAAACCTTGGCACTATGAACATGAAACACAGCCCAGGGCAGAAAAACATTGGAATCTTTTCCTTCTTTCTTCTCATCAGTATTTTAATTATGCACATGCCTAATTCTGTTATAGTAACTCAAACAAGATGGTGAGATTTTCTGTCAGCACCCATCTATGTTGCAGGTCCTAGTAGCAAAAGGATGCCCACACACTCAGTAAAAATGTTCCTCAGCAACTTCAGCATGAAATCCTGTTTGGAGAGGAGTTCCAGGGTGACACAGTTGCCAAAAATGGACAGCTTTGAGCACTGTCCCCCTTCTCTCACACACAGACAGAACTGCAGCCTTGAGGCATGCCAGAACCTTGGGGTGTGTTTGGAACATGCTGTGCTCTGGCTATCCCACCTGGCTGAGTGGAATTTGACGATCACATTCAGAGGCAGAGTAGTTTTATGGGGATTCAGCTCAGGGCAGACAGTACAGGACTTCTACAAAGGCAGCAACACAGGAAAGGATGCAGACTACTGTGAAAAGCACCAACAGCAGGGAGAAAAAACCTAGACCTTAATTTAAACTCTTCTTGAATATGTATCAATTATGGTGTTTAAACTGGTCATTTTCAAGATGATGCTAACCAGGCCAAGAGCAGCAAAAGCACATCCAGAACTGAAGTGCTACAGAAACAATTCTTCCCCTCCCTTCACAAACATCATTAGAAAAAGAATCAAAAACCTTTAATCAAACAGGAGATGCCAGCTCTGAATGGAGGAACATATGGGGTTTTTGGCACTTTCCTATCTCATGACAGAAAGTGGCCTAGATCATTAAGTTCAGAGAGATACTTGCAACCCATGGCAGAAATGCTTTTTGCACAACTTAGTCCCAAAGACTGGGAACACAGATCACCAAGCATTACCACCTGCCAAATGTTCTATGCAAGGGCACAAGGTTTACGGAGGTTTTGATATATCAGTTGGGCTACATTGATGGCCAGTGCCTTAGGAAATTCATCCAAGCCTGTGGACACAAAAACTACTGATCACAGAAAGAAGAAGACATTAGCAAATCACCAGCTGGTCATATCAGTGCTGCCATGATCCATCTGTCATAGTCCAGCGCCAGCTGAATGATGCCAGGTGAAAAAAAATCAGAGTAGGCAAAAGCTTGATCCCAAATACCTTAGCAAATTCTTAAGACAAAGTATGAGCTGGGTAAAATAGGCAGAGCATGGGTCTTATTAATTCCTAATATCAGATGGAATACATATCACCTCTAAGATGAAGAGCAATGATTCTAGACTGCATTCATCCTAATATGTTGTCTTTAATGACGGAGTAGCAGAATTCCAAATATTGGGTATAATCTAAAGGTGGTGTGGTGGCTTTGTCTGCAAGTTGTCTTCTGCCCCTGAGAATAACCTTTGCTCCAATTTATTCACAAAATGTTCTCCATGACTTTAAGCTTTTCTAGTGTACACTGGGGTGTTTAGATTCATCAGCTGGGTGTTAAAATAGATGAAAACTAGCACATAGTGTGACCATATGAAAAAAAAGTTGCATACATTTTTGCATGCAGTGAATATTTTGATGTATCCAACAACACAATCATTTCTAATAGCAAGCAGAGTACAAAGCACTGGAGCACACTATTCCCCCAGACACAAGTGTCTAATGCTGATTCCCTCTCTGCAGCTCTTTCCTGCTTGCACTGCAGACTGAGGGTATCTTGGTGTTGCTGTATACTCTCAGAACACAGAGTCAATGATGGCACGTACAAATTTTCACAAGCAACAGAAGGAGAAAATTCTGCTTCACTGCTCTGACATTGGAAACTGCTGCAAAAGCTCCAACATATTCGCTGAATTCTTTGAACTGCTTTGCAGTATTGGAGTCAGAAGAAAAATTACTGCACCAGGCAATCTCTGAATCATTGCTTTCTCTAACAGCACTAGAAAAAAGGCTTGTCAAGCTGGAGTTCCCCCCCAAGCTGAATGACAAAGCAGTATTGTTAGGCACAGAAAATTTGATGAGTTAAACCCTAATTTGAGTCCAACATCGGAATAGCCATGGCTTAAAATATGTCCTCCCATGAAGAAACTTCAATGGCTGCAAAGGTCACTTCTGGAGTGCAAGTGATGGATCAGTGGTAAAAAAAAAAAAAAAGGCAAAAAAAAAAAAAAAAAAAAGGTAAANCCTGGAAAAAAAAAAAAAAAAAAAAGAAAAAAAAAACAGGTTTTACATGCCCTGTTTTGTCTATTCTGTCTTCAAGTGAAAAGGGACCATTCTTCTTTCAACATTCTTTCTTGCGTGTTTTAGGCTTAAATTTTAAAGTGCTGTATGCCCCTTCCACAGCTTTGGGCAAGTACATGGGATGCCTTTCCAGCCTTTTCCTAGAGCCAGTGGTTCTCCTTTGACTGTTTCTTTGAGATTGGTTTACAGCCTGTGCTGCTTGGGCAGTATCCTGGGAGTATCTCCGGGGAGCACGAAGGATCCAGTTTGAATGCAAACTGTGTTCACTTGTACTGGTAGCAACTGAAAGACAGAAAATAATCTGGGATTAACATCTTGTCAGTGACATTTTTATCTGCACAGTGAGGGAACAGGGTCCTTGCTGGGTCCTTCCTGGAGGCAAGGTCAAGAGACAAACCTTGTTTCACTGCAGGATATCACTTGGGATGGGATTCATTTTATCTAGAATTTCAACACCTGCAGCATAAATATGCATATGAGAGCTAGTCACTTCAAATGCACTCCTTGGGCACAGCTAAAATGGCCTGCTTCAGATATTCACCTCAGCCTGAAGCAAAGGTGAGAAATATCTATATCCCTCTGATGACTATACAGGAGAGATGATGACCTTAGATTGGCACATCTTCATTTTTGGGGGCAATCCCGACCTTTCTGATGAAAACCTCCAGTTATTTAGCCTAATCACTAAATGACTTCTTTTTTGATAGTTGGAAAGGACTCACCCAGCCATTTCTCAAAAAAACCCCAAAAAAACAACAAAAAAACATTTATACTTTCTATAGTTCTCCAAAGACAGCTTGAGGTAGAAATGCAAGGGTGGAGTTCAACTCTGAGCAGAAGGTAAGCACTATTCCAACCCTGCACACACTACCTTTGCCATGTAATGAACACACATAAAATAGTTGCACCCGTTCAACAGGGAACAAGTGACGGATTACTGTAATTTAACATATTGCATGTAATGGTCCTAGATTTGGGAAGCAAAACTAGAGGACAACTGATTAATTAAATTAATTAAACAAACATGACCTCACAATGCCGCTCCTCCCTCTACCCTCTGCACACCAAAAAACATTTGGCTGATTTATATCGCACCATCAAAATCAACATCCACATTTGGCAGATCTGCATCAGGAGCTCTCCGCCATCTCTCTGAATCCAGGTCTGCAATGACTGAGTCAAAGAAAGCTATTGCTTCTCTTACATCTGAACTGGACTGTGGGCCTTTCCTTTCCATGGATGCCTGTTGATCAGAAAAGGAGAAAAATTTAGCCAAGGGTTGAGCACAATGATTTTTTAATGAGCAAACTCTATATGAAAGATGTATTTGGTGCTGCACTTCAGGTTGTCAGGAAAGAAACACAAGTCCAGACCACTCCACAGTGTAGAAATCAAAGAAAGCAGGACAGCAGTCTAACAAATATCCATCCTGTTACATCTTCAAACAAGTATTTCCACTTGGGCACTACTGGTCAGGTGTTGCGAAATCCCTCAGAATCCAAGTACCCGGCCATTTAATTGGGTAGCTAAGTGACAGCTAGGCTTTGTGGCCAAATTTATTCCACCTAGCACTAGGCTCCTAAGGAGACACACATTAGAAATGCAGTAATGCAGGGTTCTTTCTGTAATTAATGCTGGGCTCCAGTACCTTCAGAAGATGAGTCAGGCCTTAAGTAGGCTGAACCCTCCTCTGCAGGCAGCTCCTTCTCTCAGCTCAAAAGGAATTGAGGGGTAACTTTGTTACTAATTTAAGCATCTTATTAAAATGCCTAGGTTAGGTGAAATTAATCCAGATCTAAACTGCTGAAGTCTTTTTGAAATGAAAAAGGATGGTGTGCACTAAAATATGAGTCATTCAGCACTGTGCTAATTCCCACAGGAAAGCCACACAGTTTAAAATTAAGAGCCTGTCTTAATAAAAAATCAAATGCCTATCTATAAATGCTGAAGCAGTCATAAAGCCTTGGTTAGTGATTCTGGAGGTACATATGCGATGAATAATTCTTGCCAGGCTCTACCTAATGAAAGGACATATATTTTCTTTGCTAGTCCAAGTCAGGTATAATGTCAGGCTGCAATACCAGCTCAGAAAATTGCTACCCTGGGTTTCAGTGGGAGAAAAGGATATGTGCCATGTCACACCTCAGAAGGACCAGTCTGTTCCCTGTTCTGTGGAGGCAGACAGATGAACTAGCTGGTTCCCCTCCTGACATTATGGGTTGATTGACATTCTCAGAAGTGTTAAAAGATAGCTGCTACCACACATCTACTGGAAATAGCGACTGCTATTATGACTAAGCCCTTATTGGTTCAAAGGCATTTTAAAGAAATGCCTGTGTGCTCCCAGCATCTGACCCACCTCTCTATTCTTTTCTTCCACTAGACATGAGTGACACATTTTGAATCCATGGTCGCTCTGTAGTCCATGACCCAAGGATCTTTGGATCAAAACTCCCATGAGGACAGTTTTGTCTGGACAATTTACCTTCCCACAAATCATGCAGCAGGTTAGAGAAAGAAATGAATTTCCACTGATAGGTAATTTAACAAGAACAGGTAGCTTAGGACAAAACCATTCAAGCCTGGTGGTAACACAAACCTTGCAATCTGTGAATATAAAATGTGTAGTTAGGAAGAAGAGTAGTCTGGATCTTGTGGAAGTCTTCTTGACCTTTCCCTAATTTTTACAAAGCCAGATGTGTGCAGCTGTGGCCCTTCCATTTGTGTTGACAAGAATGATTCTTATGGATGGCATATCCTGCTGATGTTCCTGCCTGTGTCCAAGAGGATGGCTCATGGATGAGCATGCCAGTCAGTACCAGGACTGTTCATACATAGGGGCTAGCTGGCCGAAGTCAGATGACAGAACCCTTAGCCTCAGACTGTGCAAGATCCAATTGTTTGCCAAAAAACAAGTTAAGTTTTCGGTATTTTTCCTTAATCAGTATTCTCAGCAGCAAATCTCGGAGTTCACAAACCGTTCTGACATTCTGCTGTGACAGAACATCTAAATATGACAGTAACATTGTTTAAAGTTAACATGGCCTGATCAGTAAGTTCAGCCATACATCCCTTCTTCCCACCATCTCCATTATTATCCAGCTTAAAGACTGCACTGCATAACCTGTGAGTCTCCTGCTGAAGTCCTTTGCAGTCATGTTACCTGAACAGATCATCCCACTTGTTGCAGTCCTTTGTTTTGTCCTCACTGGGTCAAGTCTAGAGTCAAAGTAACCACTGAACTGTCTAGTGACATGCAAACCTATAAAGCTTTTATTTCTAGGATACATGATAATTATCTGCACCAAAGATGATATTCCAGTTTTATTTTTGTAGTATCATTACAGTAAAGGGTGAAGAGTTACACTGTCTAGAAATGATCCACCAACTTACTCATGAACAGAGAAAGGAATCATTAAGGATTCCTCACACCCCACATCCTACCAGTAGAGCTTGCACTGATGATAAATGTAACACTGAAAAGTTAACTGACTACTCAGGAAAAAAAAAAATCCTCTTTGTTTCAATGAATTTATAATTATTTTGTGTAAGTAATTTTGTCAATAAGAAGACTGCCAGGAAATCCAGGGATTACTGCACTTGTCAGTCATTAACAGATATAATAATCATAATTAAGGACTCCAAGGTACTTAAGTAATATATCAGAACTTGCTCTTTCATAACATGTTTTCCGTTCTCTCATAACATTTTCTTTTTCCTACTTTCTCTCTCCCAACATTTCCCCCCCCTCAAACATAGACAAATACATTTCTTTCCATGGCCAGTCATTCATTCCTAATTTTACACTACTTAGAAAGAATCTTAAGATATTTAGCAACA
This sequence comes from Pycnonotus jocosus, assembly GCA_013400435.1. Classification (NCBI taxonomy): domain Eukaryota; kingdom Metazoa; phylum Chordata; class Aves; order Passeriformes; family Pycnonotidae; genus Pycnonotus; species Pycnonotus jocosus. The sequence goes on along the minus strand of VWYP01023124.1, from coordinate 27,491 downwards.
TTTCAAATGATGTAACAGTATAATGACAACTGACTGAAAGCAATAAAGCAGAAAATCGATATAGGTGACATAGCTCTGATGATTTTGTTGCTTAAGACTAAGCACATGCCAGAAGTTCATGGAAATTACCTTAGAAGACTCTTTGGAAGGAAGTGGAAGAAATGACTTTTTTCCAGTTTTGGATGATCTTGTGGATGCTGGAGAATCTGCAGCCATGTGCATGGATTTCAAGTTATTGATGTTTTCAAGATATTTTTTCCTCAAGGCTAGCAGATCCTGTAGGTATTTCAGGCAGTCCTGAGTCTTAGAGTACATCCAGTCTCTGTCTTCCTCTTTTGGCTGAAAGCAAGATTCGATGCTGGTTGTACTTCTGCATTTTTTTAGTGGTTCACTAACTTTTTCCTGCTCACCTCCAAGGACATACATAGAGGTGCTGCGGATCAGTCTCACTGCAGACCCTGTGCCATCACAGTAAGGGATGTCATCTGTCACGTTTCTTCGCTGGGAGTTGGGGTGAAATATAGAATGGATCTTTTTGAACATAATGTGTCACTTCCTACCCTTTACACTTTTTACCTTTCAGCTCTTTGATTTAACACTAGGTCTGGAAATCAGCAGCAGTTACCTTTGTCCTCAGTAGACAAAAAGAAATTTGCCACTTACTGTAATGAGGAGAAAAAAGAAACCTATGGCTGCACCAATTGTTTTCAGTCTAACATTGTGAGAAGCACGATGGTAACGCAGAAATGTCTTTTCTATTCCATTTGTGTCCATGAAAGAGCTTTGTCCTTTCCTTGGTTTAAAATATAGTTGAGGAGGTCATACATCATGCTTTGACCTCTGGTTTGGCGTCTGGTCCCCATAGAAAGCATCAGCACGGAGGCAGGAATTCCTTCTCCCGGTATTCCTGCGCACTCCTGGGTTCCCCTGGGCGCCGACTCCGGACGGGCGCGGGGCGCGGGGCGCTGGCCGTGGTGCTGATCCGCTCCCGCCGCCGCGGGGTGATGCTCGGGAAGAGCCGGCTGGAATCAGATTCCACAGGGGCGAAAGTCTTGTGGAGAAGGATAGTTTCTGTCGAGTGGAGTTCAGCTGCTGAAAGAAGTCGCTCTGGGTTTCACCCGGCAGTAACCAGGAGATGGCTTCAGCTACCTGACACCACAGTGCTGCCAGGAACCAAGTGGATTCGGATGTCAGGCTCTGTTACTCAATACAAAGATGCCCTGTGTAAGGGATGCTGTAAAATAAAACACTCTTCCAAAGTACTCCTTTGCCAAAATACTGCAGACAGAAACCTAAGAATTTGTATCTTTCCACATTAGTTGTCCTCCTAGATTGGTGTAAGCACATTTAATACAGTGGGTTAGACGATTTATTTTTGGCTGAAAGTGCTGAAAAACTTTGACAATTACTGGCATACTCGAGGCATGGCTAATATTTGTGACTATGTCTCCACATGATGTGTGCTTTGGAGATAACCAGATAGTGAACTGAGGCAACCAAAAACTGTTTAAAAGCAAGAAGAGATGCCCAAAAGGGTTTTCAAAGGTTTGTTCAGAAGAGTTTTCATAAGTCATCCTGCTCAAGCATTGACTGCTTGAGGAAATATAATTATTTTTAAATCAAATAGATATCACCCTGCAAACACCACTGAGCAAGTTTCTTCTAATGCCTCTGGAAGTGCTAATAAAAGGCTTAAACTTCCTAAGATCTGTAGGATCTCAATAGGAAAGATAGGTTGGCACATAAATTTGTGCCTATTGCTTTGGGAACTCTGAAATCTGGATACTAAACATACATCACAACCATCTTAAAATATTCCTTTTACATATAACTAAAGTTGATATGTACTTATAACAACCAAGAATTGAGGAAAACTAGTTTTGGCCACTTTTTCTGTCTTCTGATAGCAGTGATTCCCATTGCAGCTGGACGCAGACTAGAGATTGTTCTGAAATGGAGTCAGCTGTGTGATATCTAGTACTTTTGGAGGTATCCATTATGGATTCTCTCCAAAGGTTTACTCAATCCCCCGTCTAAGTAATAGATTAAGTTGACTTTATGCTCATAGATCATTAGAACTATGAAAAAAATATGAGTTTCTCCCCAGAATTACCTGTCTGAGATAGATAAAGTTTTGGGTCATCAGTACTAACACATAATATGATTAATAATAGTAATAATAATAATAATTCCATCTACATATTGATTTCATTTTCAGAGCAAAAGGCTGTAAGGGGGTTTTAATGTACTGGCCTTAGTGGATGAGGTAAATATCTGTCATAGCCATTCCAGGGAACTTGTTTACCAAGTTAAGAAAATGAGATTTTCCAGAATAATCCTAATGAAAATTTACTTAGATTTGCTACATGGGATACTGGTCTTTGTTTATAGACATGATACAACACCAATGATCCTCAGAGCACTCTATGGCCTCTTAGTTCTCTTAGTCAGAAAACCCATAAATCAAGAAAATGAGTGGGAAATCAAGAAAATATTGATAAAGGCTTGAATCAATAAGGTCATTGGGAACTCCACTGAGAAACTGCTTACAGTATCAGACATTGCCTTTCAATTGCAGATTGGTTTATAAACTCACCTGGGGTTATGAACAGCTACAGAGTAAAGAAAAATCCAGAACAAACCAATCATTCAGAAAACCTCTCAGGGTTCTGTTGATGAAACCACAGGAAAAGGTGCATCTATGAAGAGCAAATCTGATGATATGTACTAGCATTTGAAAAACATTTCGTATGGGCCATAGCTTTTCCTACCCTGCTTCACCAGAATACTGAAAACATATGCTGACATCTCTCTGATGTTAAAAAAAAAAAAAAAAAAAAAAAA
>VWYP01023124.1:0-24627 GCA_013400435.1 Pycnonotus jocosus | reverse complement strand
AAAAAAAAAAAAGCTTTCAGGCTCTAAAGAGTTCTCACTTTCTAACATGTTCATTCCCAATTTTTTTAAAAGCTTACTGGGTCACATTCATTCTGTGCCAACATATGTATCATTCCCATATTACATGGTGTTGTTAAAATAAGGAAGTATTAATAAATGGATGAAAGAGTAACTGCATTATATAACAGAATTTCATTTGCAGTCATAAATGGTCACAATTTTTTCAGACATGAATATTTTATTCTATGCTTTGGTAATGGAGATCAAGACAATCTTCCTATCCTATTGTAAAAATTAATATTAATTTGTTTTCTTCAGAAAATCTACTGTAATTTTAATAGCTCCATGGATTTAAAAATTTAAAGGATGAAACAAAAGATATACTCCACTTTGTTTTCTAAGATGAGAAATGCCCTTAGAGATGTTTTTTTGAGTTATTTTCATATAAGGCATTTGCTTTGAAACATGTTTCTGGAGTAGTGTTTCATTTATTTATATTCAAACTCTGTTTCCCACGTACCTGTATGTGTCCCTTTTAAAGTAAATAACAGGGCAATTATAATTCAGCCACCATCACAGATCACAGGTCTCTTCCCCACAGTTACTGCTGTGGACTGAATATGCTACTGTTATCTAAGACATTTGCTAATTAAAAGTGAGGGTCTTATTGAAGAATGATTCTCTTCTGCACAGGCACTCATCAAATGCCAAACACAGCTGAAGAAGAAAATTTAATTCTAAGTTCGAAATTCATGGACAGCTATTAAATCATAAATAAAGACCTCCCAAAGAAAGAGCTTGTGACAAGCAGATCAGATAGACCAGACTCATCAAATAGACTACACTAAATATTTAATGGCATCTAAGATTACTGGCTTTGACAAGGCAATGCTCACACCTTGCTTTTTCATTTGGCTACTTGAATCTGACTTAATTTACTCAATGCTTTTTGTTTAAAGTCACTTTTTTTTTCTATTACTGCATTCAACAAGTCAGCTTTCTTTGCAGCTACCAGAGTGATCTAAGTTTCATTTAACAACACCCAATCACTCCCAAAGCTTTTTTCTTTTTTTGTTTTTTTTTTTTTAATCTAGCCCTGGCATTCTGTCAGCTCCTGATCCATCATAATTGGATTGGAAAATCAAGTTAGAAAATCCAATATATGTGCTTTTTTTAACTAAATTAACTACACAGTTGAAAAAAAAACCCCATAAAATCAAATGTACAGATAAATATATGTAAGTATTTTTATCAATAAGTTATTTGTCAAAATGCATTTTTATCTCTTGAATAACGTGACAACATGCATTCAAATCTATCTACTTGATAGTTAAATTTCCTCATGACTGATACAAAAGAATGTCAAATCATCCTTGAAACAAAGTTCTGACTTCAAAGAAGAAAATCTTTGATAAACTGTAGATGACAATGTATTCTTTTTCTATCATAAAATTTTATCAATCTGTTGTGTCATGTCAGTTAGGATAATATATTTTATTATATTTTAAAAATTAAAATGAAAACACCTTATTTGCTTTTAAAGAAAATAGAAATCTGCACATAAAATACATAAGAGGATAATAAAATTACTGAGGCTTGTGCTATTTTAGCTAGTTCAGAAATTAGAGCACAGTCATCAGTCTCTGCTGAACTCTTCCATGTTTACAAAGCTGCATAAAAAATAGATTGTTTGGACAAAGCTAATTGAGAGAGTTCAAAACACAGAAAAACAGAGTAAACAATTCATTACTGCAAGTATCAACACTTTGCTCCCTAGTCCCTGATTGTTTCATATATTTCCTTGAAGTTCTGCAAATACACACACACACACACAGAAAATCTGTTAAATATTTAAATAAAACAAATGCAAGACTGCTGAGACCACAGCTCATTTCTAAAAAAATTAGCATCCCTGGCTGCATATGGTAGTAGTTATGACACTTAGTGTTTCAAAGATCACACATACTTGAAAAATATGAGCTGGTGGCGCACGCCCAAATCCTAAATCAGGTGCTGATCATCAGTGCTTTTGGAGCATGGCAAGAACATCCACTGTTAGAAGTTCTCACCTTTCACCAGCTACAAGGGAAGAGAGAAGAAGAACAATTGGCCTTGTTAGAAAGCAAAGAAGAATCCTCAAGAATGGTTATATCTTCTCTTCCAGCCCACAGAGGTAACAGTCTGTTCTGCCTTCCCAAAACTGCAATCAGGAGCTGCTTGATATTTTTACTCTTTTGGGAAGTTCTCAAAGTATGAGAAAGGAGACCAATTCTGATACCATGCATTTCAAACATCTACGACTGCTTCTTTGAGGCATTAAGCTAAATAAAAGAAATCAGTTTCTTGAGAATAAAGATAATTTTTTTATTTGACGTGATTCTGAGGAAAGCTCAGTGAAATCTCTCTGTGGTGCCCACTTGTCAATCTTGATTTCTAACAATGCATGTCTAACAGCTGTGTCAGACAACACCAACCTGTCANCCCACTTGTCAATCTTGATTTCTAACAGTACATGTCTAACCAGCTGAGTCAGAACACTGACTCTCCTATCAAAAGATGAATAGGTTTTTTTTGTAAATCTGGAACATCATCCTTCCATCTAACCTAAAATTTAAATCTAAGTATTACCATTTGACTTAGAACACATACACTCCCCATAAATTTTCACCGCATGAAAAATTTCATTCATTGAACAGGTTTCATTGCAGCATAAGCACAGCCTGGGACAACAAAAGCAGTGACTGCATTCCTACCAGGCATGAGAAAATAAAGAAATGCCAATTCATGTGCAGTGACATGCATGGAAAATGATTACACAAATGAGATATCAATACTTCTAAAAATTATTATTGTTATCATTGTTGGAGAAATTTTTGTGTATGTTCTGTGACATCAGCAATAAGCTGAACACCAGTGAAACACACCCTGCTTTAGACCTATGTCTATAGCTGTTGTTTAGCAGCCTTTTCAGAGGGTGAGAGGTTACCATACTTATCCCCTGCTGTATCTAGCCTCCTCCTTCCTTTTGTTTCCTCAAACAACCCTTCTATCATTAAAGACGCCATCTCTGTGACAAGCTTGACAAGGGAACTTTGTCTCGTCTTCTGTCACACGGGGTCAAGGGAACAACCAGTTGCCCTTGCTCATTTTGTTGGAAGTATTCATGTTCTTTTAGTAGAAATTCTGTTAGGACCTTTCAGAGCTTTGTTAGTCTTTGTTGAATTAGATATTGTCTCGCCTCTTGAGTCCTTTGTTTCCACCATGGCTGAAGAATTATTGTGATGTCCAGCTTGTTGCCTGTCACATTCATCACCCATTGATGGAGTCTTTGGCAGGTGAATGTGATAAATAGTCAAAATTCCTTCATGATAGCTCAGTCAGGAATGGAGTTCCTAAGCAGCAGTTCTTCAAATTGGTTTATAAAATAAAAACTGTCTGTCCTGAGGTTTAACTGGACTATCTCTTACTCATTCCAGTTAAATTCTAATACACAATTATCCCTCCCATGAAGGATGTCCATAGGAGGACTTGTGAAAGGGGACAGTGTACCTTTGGTAAGTCACAGGGCCAGACTCCATCAGTCATTCCCAGACAAGGCCTGCTCACAATACCTCCAGAGTTTTCCATAGGCACTCTTGGATCTCTACTTCCCATGCTTCTCTCCTTCCTGCTCTGCTAACCCAGAGAAACAAGGAAAAGCTAATTTAAGTGGAGAAGAAAAAGGGAGCAGTTTGGCTGGGATATCTGAGAAAGAGAGGCTCAGTGCAAGGGAGGTATCATTTGAACTCTAAGGAGGAGGGAAAGACAGAAGAAATATATCTTCAGCACTTACCAATAGTGGGAGGTTTTGCATGTTAACTTTTTTTCTGCTCACAATGTCTCTTGGAAAAAATACACCTGCATATAGCCTAAAGCACAGTGGGCCTGCTCTGTCCCCGTCCTTGCTGCCACAACATAATCAATAAAAGGGGGTATTATCTTTGCTCTAAGTTTCTTGAACACATCTCCTAGTACATCTTCAGCACCTGCAGAAGCACTTCCAAAGTGAAGCGACTTTGGTGATGCCAAGGAATACAAGGAGCCAGCCAGGGCCCTTTCAGCAGGTAGCAGCTACACCTGCAATGACGCCCTACAAGAACCAAATCCTACAACACCTTCACTAGCACGAGTGTACCTCACCAGCTGTCTGCTCCAACAACTGCTGACATCACTCCATGCACAGTGAGAATGGAAAAGTTTTTACTGATAATAAATTGCTCCCTGAAGAGAAGCAACCCAAAATAGGCAGGATAATTATTAACCAGGTTTGGTAGGAGCAGTTTTTGTCACCTCTCTCTGAGTGGTCAGTAAAGAAGCAGAAGTCAGATTCTATGTTCTTCTTTCACATTTGCCAGTTTTAACACAAAACATGCTTGCTGATAAACATGAATTCATTTTCTTTTGATCTTCTGCCTCTACTCACTTCCCACCTACCCAGCCTTCCACTGTCCTTGTAACACATCCCTGACAGTCTGTATTAAGACACATTTAAAGGATTGGGGAAAGAGAAGAGGAGGTGGCTACACAGCCTTGCCTACCACTTTCAAGCTAAACTTCAAAGAGCATTTCCCCTATACCCACTGTGAACAGTCAAATCATATACAGGTGTGGCTATTTGCAGGGACAATGAGGATTCATTTAGATCCTCTGAGGAATTTTCAGTCAATTAACACCATTTTCCAGAGTAGCTGACCTATGGTGTGGGATCTAAATATGAGGGGGAAAATATCCTACTAAAGCAGTGGCTGCACAGAAGCTGCAAAGAGCCTCACTGCCAGCCTGTTGGGCACAGGGTAGCTGCATCTTGGGTATCTAGATTCAAAAAGCCTGCATGAAACCCTTTGGCAACTTGCAGACGTGGACACTTGAGGTGTCCCTGCTGTAGATATTCTTTCAGTGGGTCCACCTTTGAGATGGCTCACCAATAATACTGAAGAAAATAAGACAAAAAAAAATTAAACTGTTATCTATTTGTATTTTTACAATAACCTGGAAAGTCTTAGCAAAGGTGAGATTTCAGCCAGGTCAGAGAAAACACTGAGATATAGGCACAGGTGGTCATGGATGGTGAAGTGGGTTTGCAGCTTGGCAAGGTGTTTACAGTAAACTGCAAAGCTAAATGACACTTTCCAGGCTAAGATACCTGTTAAATTCACAAAGCTTGCAAGTCAGCTTAGTCTATGGTCAAAGGAACATGGAGATCTTTTATGCCTGTGCCCTGAAATGTGGCAGAACATGGTGGGCAAAACATGGAGATGCTAACAGTGTTTTTCTCGGAGACCTCCAGGTCAGGCAGGAGGGAGTGAAAGTAGGTTAACTGAAACAGAAGGAAATATTCATGTGAACCCTGGTGAACTGGAACAGCTGAGTCTTACAGGCCTGTAATCTGAGCATCAGCACAAAATGAAAGGGACAGTCAGAGTGGCATGGACTGAGGCAGCCAGCATTCCCCTTGTGATTTTTTTTTCTAAAACCATTACTCAGAAAAAGCATCTTGAGGAAACTGTGGTAGTTACAGAAATGCACAGGCCAAGGTTACAGATCAAACATAGGCCAGAGCTGGCAGCAAGCAAAGGTCACTGTGCTTCTGAGTCAAAATACACTCAGCAAGGACTTCATGGAGGATCTTCAACACATCCACTGGGGCTAAGCAGATACAACAGGAACATCCAGAAAAAATTGCTGCAGTGGAAATGAACTGCAATTTATCATCTGTAATTCTCCCTGCATAAAAAGAAATCCAATTGTCCGAAAACATGAGGCAGCAGAAACTGAATTGATGTTTCAATTTAATTCACTCCAGTTCACCTTATTGACTTCAACAGTATGCAGAACACTATCTTTTATCACTCAAGTGTCACTGTTCTTCATTTTTTGCATAGTGAATATGGTTATGGTTATTGATGTGCTTATGAAATATGCACTTAGATTTCTTCACAGTTTGCCTGGATGTGTGCCTGTGGATATCAAAAATTATTCTGTGGTGGTTGGGTGGGTGTTTGGGGGGAAAATTGAGTTGGTTTCCAGGGGAAATAGGTAGGCCACCCTCACAAAACCAAGCCTCACAAGGTCATAGACCTCTTTCTTTGCAAAGTTCACTGCTGTTGTGGAGCCTATAATGTCATTATATTTTCAGAGAAATTCTCTATTTATTCCATTTCATTGGCACATCCTGGCAGGAGTGATTGTGTTGTTCTCCTCACTCTCCATGCCAGATTTTTTTTTCCTTTTTTTTTTTTTTTTTTTTTCCCTGAAAAAAGCGATCCGAAAGTCCAGGCTACTGTGCAGAGACCAGGCTTTGCTTTCTGCCATGGCCAAGCCTGTGGGTTGGCTCACAGCTCATGCGGTGCCTAAGCCACAGCCAGAACCTCTGCAGAATGTCCTGCCTGGCCTTCAGTAAAAGACAACACCACCCCAGAGATCTGTGCTCCCTTCTTGCATGAATTGAACTGTTTGTCCCAAACTTCACAGATGCTTTGGGTTGCCTGGCTCTTTTCATTTGCTTTCTCTTCTCCTTAGTCAGCTATGGTTTGGAACAAGAAGGAGGGTGCTCACAAGGACCTCAGCAATGCTCAGTCCCATGAATCTGCTCCTTTTGCACCTTTTATTTCCACCACTAGATGGAAGCGTCGACCTCAGAGTTACCGTGTTGGACTCCTGGCCGTACAACTGCGCACAAGAGCATCCCAGTGACGCGGTGTTTTTACCTGCACTAAGTCAGATATTGAAATAACAATATTCTCTGTGCTAAGACATTTCTGTAGCTCGTACGTGGAAGGTATAAAACTGTATAAACCACCCAGGTGTGGTGGTATTCTTAGAGAAAACTGTAGAGACTATTACAGTTGTATCTGCACAAGTGATACAAAGCCAGATAGGATTGGCCATGGATAAACAAAGGGAAGAGAACGAAATCACTGCTTCCCTCCAGCCTCAGCACAGGAGGCAATCCCTGGTCGTTCATAGCTGGGCTTGCACTGAGATCCCTGGGGCAGCCCTGAGTTCCCAAGACATAACATACAGAGGAGCTATACACTCCAATTTTCCCACAACATTTCAGGCTGCAAGCACCACATAAATGAAGAGTGAGTTTTCAGTTGTTGCTAAAAGAAATTACTCAGCAAGTGTTTCTTATGAATGAATACTTTTTATGTCTCATTTCCGAGAAGCTCAATGTGAATTTTTATGTTCTGGATTCAAGGTGCTTAGGACGCATGGCTCTCACGGGAATATTCTCTGACTGAGGAAGGAGCTCTCAGTAATGGCATATGAACTGCTGAATACTCACAATTATGAACTCAGAATCTGGTTCTGCAAGGAAACTCATGTTGGCTCTTAGCCAGTATCAATGAGATCTATGGGAGATATTCCTGCTCCCTAATGCCAAGCCAGATGCTGAGAACTCTGCTGCTTCAGGAGACAGCAAATTCCTTTCAATACTTAGATAAAGCAAACAGAAAACACAGCTTATAGAAATTTGCTTAGAGAGTCAGAAGACTGTTTGTGAAAATAATTTATGATGTTTATGCATTGTTAGTCCTTACTTTAATAAGTCTATAGAAACCTCCTTGTTTCTTGCTCTTCCATTTTTTTTTAATAAAAGTGAAGGTATCTGATGTAATCTTGGGGTATATCTATGACTGTTCCCACACACAGTGCCACAGCTGCAATTTCTGTAGTGTGCTGAATTCAGCACAGTTTAGGTGAGATGTTATGCATCTACATCTGTGTAGGAACATAGAGAGTGAAAGGTCAGACCCCTGGCTCTGAGGGCAGCAGACATGGTATGGATTGCATCTACCCAAATAAATTCTCTTTTTTCCCACAGAATATCTGGATTTGCCTTTTATGCCAGCTGGAATGACTGTGCTCTTGCCCAGATTGTGTTGTGTGCTGTTTAGTGGAGCTCTAGAGGGTACAAGCCCAAACAGCCAAAAAGCACATAGCCAGCGTGGGCTACCACAGTCTGGTCATGATTGCATGGGGACATGGGACTGCTCCATCCAATAATCCAGGCATGGCTCCTGAAGGCTGGGCCCTGAGCTGGTGTAGACAAGCAAATTCAAGGGATTTACTCACATTCACTGGAGTCAAGGATTTGGTATACATCAGCACAGATCAGTATAGGTTAGGAAAAAAAACAAAAACCAACAAAACTATGGATTTGTTTTCATTATAAAATACCCAGGAATTTCATATTGCCATTTGTAAATGGATTGTGTGTAACACAGAGAGCAGAATCAACACTTTACAAGCAGGTATTTTCTCCTGGGTAGCAGCTCTTCCCTCAAGAGCTCTGCTTGGGATTAGCATTGTACTGTCATTACTCTAGATTCCATTAATCGCTTCTGTTCATCTAAGTAAATCTTTACTTATAGTGCTGCTTGGTTTTATTGGTTGTCTTTTTTGGGTATTGGGGCAGAAGAGGGGAGAAGTACCATCTCTGTGAAGCAATTGCATTTTAATAGGCAATACTGTGGCTTATTGCAGGAAGAACAATGCCTTATGTTTATGAGCTAGACCACACCATATAGTTGTTCTCCTGGTGGGATAAACTACTTAAAGTTTACAGCTAATGTGTCTAAGACACTCCAAAACTTTACTTTTCCTGGAAAATTTTTTGGTTTGTGTAACCACAAATAACATTGGAGATAATTGTAACTGAAATGGATGAAAAACCTTGGACTTGGTTTCTTTGCCTACACAGTCCCATTCATTCCCTGGATTACAACATGGTCCTGCACCAGGTGGAGCTTATGGCTAAGCTTGCCTCAACTTGAGCATTACAGGACAATAGTCTGAACTAATAATATGCAGCTTGTATACATATTTTATATGGTAACAAGGAAAGGAAGAAGCTATAGCTGAATGGAAGAAAAAAAAAAAAAAAAGAAAACAAAACCCACCAACTGATAGGAATCATGAGTAGGTGCACTATCAGAAAACTCTCTGAATTAATATCTGAAACGAAATGCATGTCAGATTGCCAGTGTCTCTATAAGTAGTGCCATTTACTGTGAAAGCCCTTTGGAGGAGGAAAAGCAAAAGTCTCATTCTCAGCAGTATCAGTACTGACTGATGGATGATGTCACTATTTCATCCCTGCCTATTGTGGCAGGAATTGTGTTTATTGAATGGAAAACTGTAAATAATAAATATGTAGTGAGCTTCTATAAACAGTAGCTTTTTGTCATACTAGTAACTTTCAGTTTTCTGTGATTTGCAGATGTCTGAGATTTTGCAAGTGGAAAATCCACACAGACAGAGTGGAAGCTGCTATATGTGAAGAGGTGAGAATGCCAGTCTGATGACTATAACTTTAATCCATAATTCATTTCAGTTTTATTTTAATCTGTAGTTATAACTCAGTCATGTGAACTTTCATTTAATGGGTCAAATTTTTGAACATTTTTCATCTTCTTATAAGTCAACTGCTGCCCAGGTATGCACCAGATTCAGTAAATTCACAATCTGTTCCTTAATCTAATTACTAATAAAGGTGTCTGCAGAAAACTTTTTTGGATTGCCGAGTTTTACAAAGTTTAATGTCATTTTACCAGCCAGAGATAAAAGTTAAAGGCTTCACTGGTTCCAATGTCTGATACAATTAGGTTAATGGCACGAAGTCACTGGAGTGTGTGGATGCAGGCAGACTGCTCTGTGCCCAGGAGTCAGAGCCATGGTCATATTTGCCCTTGCTGTCAAAGAGAAGAGAGCAGCAATGACAACAGTTGCTAGAAGGATCTTTCTAGAAATAAAAACTGGCAGGCTCTCCTTGTATTCTCATGCCTGTAGGCAGCTGTCCTACAGAGTGCTCACACTTCCTAGAAATTTCAGCAGGTTTTTCTGGGCACTGACAGAGAACTTTGCCGAAAAACAAAACAAAACAAACCCCCAACACTAAACAAACAAAACAAACAACAAAGAAACAAACCATTTGGTATAATGAAAGACATGTAATGCTGTGCTCCTCCTGTCTGAATCTGTCTTTATGTAGGCATAAGAACATTAGGAGAGATCACAATGAGGCCTCTCCGTGAGTGAGAACTCATCTCAAATCACTTTCACATCCCTGGAAAAGTCCCTCACTTGTTAAACTTGCAGCAGCTTCCTAACTATGCAGGTTTTCTTCCCTGTTTTCTTCCAGCTCATCACCTCCATTTTTGTGAAGTTTTTTCCTTGGTTTCTACCCACCTGCTTCCAAGCTGTGTTCTAATTCAGCTGTATCAAACTCAGTATTGGAATAACTGGCTAATTCTCATCCTTGACCACTCTTCTGGCTATATACTGGTTTATCTCACTCATCACACACATTTGGGACCAAGATCAAAGACACCAAGGTTAATATCACGTATATCTGTGCACTCCTATCATAAAGGTTTCTCTTCAACAGAGATGTAGTACAGGGAGTTTCTGCCTTGAACTATCCCCTCTATCATGTGGACCTGCCTGTGAATAAAATGGAAATTATTACAAAATGGTACTGAGAAAGAGCCTGAGGTGTATGTGTATATATATGTACATATGAAGCCTATTACCCTGAGTGCAGTTAGATTTCAGCTATTTATAGACTGCTTCTAGATTTTTCTTTTTTCCACTAGGAAAAATAGAAATGGCCCTCAGTCATAACCCTGCTCTTGTGCAATGCAGAAAAGGAGGTGACTAGGAGGGACTGAAAAACACCCCCACAGCAGAATAGGGGGAACATTCTCCTCATTAGTGAGATGAATGGTCACCATGTGACCACTCACACAAGGGTCAGACTCTGCTTTTTCACTGGCACTGAAGGTCAGATTATCCAGTCTGTTAGGGATGTTCCCTGCTGCATAAACATGAAAAAAATTCAAACAGAGCCTTAAAGGAGCTAGAGATAACTAGAGAGAACCCCTTAATGTAAACCTGTCCTGTTTCAGCTGGAAAAGGGTTCATTATGTTCACAGAAACACTGTGAAGGTGGAAGGAAGGTAAGTGGACATTATATGGCTCGGGTCCCAAAGCAGTCTGTGTTCACAAGGCACTGCACCCAATTTCACACACCTTGCTTCAGATGCACTGTTGCATGACTTCAGTCAGCAAGATCTGGGACCTGAACTGCTAAGCCCACATGGCTTGGGAGTGTCCCCACCAGCTGTGGAATCTCAGAACTGTGCTCCAGTCCCTCATAGAGACATACCTTCCAACATCTTCCATCCACAGACATGGACAGAAAAATGTTAGACAAGGACTTCCATCAGCACCACAGGATTGAAGGTCACATCAAGGACATTTAATAGTGAAATGGGAAAGGAAGTGCTTTTTAGTAGACAGGCTTAGAGTCCCATTGACAAAAGCTGGAGTGGATTTCTAATTCTGTACAAATACCTTTTTTCTTCTTATGCCCAAGTGTGACTTCAAAGCAGCAGAAAAAGAGACATATTCTTACAAAATATCACCTGAGATGCTGGAACTTGAATGCCTCCAGAAAACCTGAGGCACATGATTTCTACAGATTTTGTTTTGTAAAATGAAATTCAGATAAACACCAGCAGCACCTCATCACACCACACCTGCCTTCTTTGTGGTTGCTTTCCATGTGCCCAGCCACCCTGCTGGAACTGGTCCACTGACCCCTGAATATCAATAAAAGCTCATGACATACATATATACATACAATTCAGCATTCCAAAAAACTACTTGTTTGGTTGTTGTCATCTAAATTGGAATTAAGTACATTTTCTGGTTCAGGGCACAAAATCCACCTTGCAGGTGCATACATGAGATATTGGTTTCACTAGCTCTAAGTGGTGATAGAAGCTGTTTAAGATACCACCTAGTCAACCAAAGGGTGCTGCCTACTACTTGGAGGAGAACAAACTCCTCTGCAGATGACTCAGAAGACCTATTTCTCTTCCCTGACTTTGAAGGTAGTCCAGAGGGATACTTGTCACATCCTGGGTGTCTGAACTTCATCATATGGACTGCTTGTCCATGAATCTTCTCCAAGAACCTCTGCTACATGGGAGAGAAGAGATCTCCCAACATACAGACACTCCAGTGCTGTTCAGGGCAGCAGACAGGCAGCCCACAGCCAAGGGTCCAGCTGCAACAGCCACAGAAACAGCCCATCCCTTGTTTCCTGGGCAGGGCACTCAGGATCGGGGGAGCTCCTTTCCATGCAAGGGGTTTTTGCCAATTTACGGTACAGAGGAGTGAGGGTTGGGCCTCAGACATTTCTTAATTGAATGGAAAAAGAAAAGAAAGCCAAGTTGTAATTGAGAAGCAGTTCCAAAATTAGTTCAAATAACAGTATGATGAATATCGTGGAAAGGTTTCTTCTTATAACCAGATCTGTACAAATAGTGGGAAAAGCAAATAGCAATCTCTCTTGTTATAGACTAAGTAAATATTCTGCTACTGAAGATGCTATGAAAGCTGAGGGTTTTTTCAAATAAATATATCAGATTAGCAGCAGGATTCATAGTTCTTTAGATTTCACTAACATATGCAAAACAACAAAGACAACATTCTTACAACTCTTCATATCTTCTTAGTACTGTATTAATTTTACCTACCCCTTCAAAAAAGCATTCAGCCCTCTCAAGCCCCAGCAAGATCAAACTTTAACCAGGCAGCTGCTCTGTGGAAAGCCTGGCTTCCCTATGTCCAGCCTTTTGCCTCCCCTACAAGATTGATGGATAAGCCTGTGCCCTTTGGTCACATACAGTAGAAGAGAAACTACAGCAGATAAACCACTATGTAGTTACTGGGCAGTAAACCACTGCTATTTTTTTATTGGCTGGAGAAATATTCCAGAGCCCATACTTGGTTCCCTGAGCCATCTACTACACTTTCCATTGCAAAATTAGTCAATAGCTACACTATAAGCTTCCACCATTATCACCCATTAAAATTCTTCCTTACTTACAGAATGTTTAAACGTGTGTTATTATATCATGGCTGATATAATCATGGCTGACAATGTGGGTGGGGAGGTGAATAAGGCTTTTTTGGTCCATTTACTTCTTCCACTGCCCAAAAACTTTGCCAAAAACACAGGAAAGGAAGCAATCACTCAAACAATCCAATAAACATTTTCTTCATGTGGGTGATCTCACGATACTGCAACCACAGTAACTATAGTAGTTACTAAATGAAACTTTTCTTCCTCAGATAAATGATCTTATCCCACAAGAAATGTTTATCTAGCAGAAGTAGGCAGTATGCTGAGGCATTACATTCACTGCAGTTTATAGGTAGCATTACAAGGGTCCTTCAAGAATAAGGAGTTTTGAAGTATCTCTAGAGAATACTATCATAAGCCTGGGCACAGTTTCCCTACCACCCACATGTAGGCCTCTTTTTCAATTATTACAAGAGGCACCGTGCAATGCAAATCACCCTGAAGGTGCCTGTCTTTCTCCATTAACTAAGGAAGGGAGATGTCCAGGTCTGCTGAGCTCCTTCACTTCAGAGTGCTCAGAAGATGTTTATTATAAAGAAAAATTCTTTCTGTCCAATAACTGTTCAGTAAGGCCACTGCTAACCTTGAATACAAAATGGAGCTGCACACATATCTTCACTCAGAGAATGGCTCCCTGCTTTCACAGACAGAAAACTTGTCTTCTTCTCCTTCAAATCTTCTGTGAGACAAGCATTTCCTTTAAATATTCTCCATATGTAGCCTACTCTGTTGTCTTGTGCTTGTCCTCTGGGCTGGTGATTCATGCCTCTCATTTTTACCTAGAAGTTAACACTATGTGATTCTTTGGGCAAAACCCATCTGTCTCTCTCATATAGAAGCTTGCATAGAGGGAGAATGGAAGAAGAAGGTGACACAGCCTTTGCTTACAGAAGTACAGATTGTCCTCTGCTCCAGCACTGCATTATACTCAATATTCTCCAAACTTCAGCTGACTTTATGAGGACAATATGCAGATGCTGGAACTCATAGTAAGAAGTATTTCTGCTGGGCCTTCCTGAGAGCACCAAGAAAAGCACTGGAGTTTTGAGGAACATGAACAAATAGGGTAGAAACACTGAAGATGAGATAAAGGAGGTCAAGGTGTGGCAGTTTAAATAAAGGACATTTGTAAAAAAAGTAATCTCCTTAGGGCCACAAGTCAAAATAAAGCACAGAAGATGGAAATCTGTGTGAAAACTGGAGGAAGATAGAGGAATGGTGTGACCTTGGATGGTATAAGAGCACTCTTTGCTTTTCTATCAACCCCTCTATCCCTTTCTCACATGCTCAAGAGCTTTCTTATCCTCTGCAACCAACATTTGAACTAAAGGCTCATATATAGAGCAATAAAAGAGTTGCAGATTTTGAAGACTACTGAGCATCTGCATTATCTGTGGACAGTAAGGACTGAACATCCAATCAGTTTTATGTGGGAACCTAAACCCAGATGTAGACACCTAACTTTAAATGGATGAGACTGAAAGTGATTGTCTAAATGTAGGATGAGATTTTATTTGATAAATCCCAGATGAGTAAATTTGGCATCTTTATCATTACTCCATGAACAGGATTGCTGAAGAGTATTTATGGGAGCAACTTCTGGACAAGCTGAAAAAACTTGTAAAATTTATTTTCACATCCTTTAAGTAAAAGCAAGTGCTCAAAAATTATCTATTTGACTTTCTCCTTTGGCAGACTTGGAATAAAGTATTTATAAGTTCTTAGATCTTTTTAGTCTTAAGAAAAACTTAAGACTTTTTGTGGTCTTCATATCTACAGCATTATCATGGAAAATATCTGAAAAAGAACTATTCTGCAAACACAGAATGCTGTTCATAGCACACAGCAGTACAATTTTCTGAACAGATAAAAGTAATGAATACTGTTGCCTCAGAGTTAAGATCAATGTTGCATTTTCAGACAATGAATGTTAACTGTTCCATTGGTTCCATGAAACTCTGTTTTGTCCAGAATCCATACCTAAACCATTTCATGGAAGTCACACACCATTTATTTGAGGATAAACAACATTCCTCAGACAGGGACATGCTGATCAGCTTCCTTGAATATCAAGTTAAAGAGAGATGATGAATTTATTCCCTATTCTCCATGGAATGGCATTTTTTTAACATGCTGACATGCTGTGATGAGTACTTTATGATGCATAGCAGACTGGCTCTAATGCCACTTGATCCTTCATAAACTAAGAGGCAAGAGGCAGTAGCCTATCGTGTAACTTCATTACTGGGATTTGGATTAAGAGTGTCTTGCACATGTTATTGTCCTTCTTTTAGCTGTTACATGTTAGGTGCCTTGAGAATAGCTTTTGGAAACCTTTACCCAAGCCAACCTTTTACTGCCCATCTGGGCTCTCTGAAAGGATCTATTTGCCACTGAGCTCCATGGGCCCAAGTCTGGGGGGAAATCCAGGAATCAGCAGAGAAAAGGAGGAAGTTCAGAAAGAAACTTTTCTATTTTATGTCCATTTGCATTACAAAACCTGATCCTGACTAGTAAAGTAAATGCTTTTCTTTGCATCATTATTTCTAAGTTCACCTGCAAAGATTTTACCTGCTACACTCTGGCAGTGTCTGTTTTCACAGGAAATCTGTCACAGTGGGTATAGCAGCAGGCATGATTACAGTCAGACATTTCCCTTTCATCTTTGACAGTTGGTGTGTTTTAAAATCTTGAATGCAGTTTGCATTCTCCTGGACTGTGGATGCTTTCTACAAGTTCTGGAGGCTTCCTATGGGTTATGGGACTTTCTGTGTCAGCACACCCCTCCCAGCCTGGGTCACACAGCCCCCACACACCCAGCAGACCAGCCATGTGAAACTTTATAGGAACCAGTAAAATAACTGGTGAGCAGGGAAATGAGCGTTTAGCCCTCCTCCTCCCCTCCCTGCCACAACAGAGGAGCCAGACTGACACTGTTATTGCAGCTGTGGCCCCAAGAGAAACCAGGCAGAGGGACCAGCAGGGCTGTGCAGAGCCAGGCCAAATCCTGTAGCATGATGGAGAGAGGACACATTTCAACCTTACTGTCATGAATAGGACCTTCTTCTTCCTGAAAGACAGAACATTTGAATACAGATGGGTTTGCTTTCACTTTGATTTGTGCATCAATCAGCCTGGAGCTGAGAGGTGCAATTGGCAGCTTTGATAGTTGGATGTTGCCTCTGATGTGTTTTAGCCTACTCTGTGTGTACAGCATGATACCTATAAATCACTGGAGGACAGCTCCAGGCAGCAGCACTGCCAGTCACTGGTGTGGAGGTTTTGGCAGATTCACCAACAAATTTTGCTACATCAAAACCCCTGACTGAGGCACATCAGAGCTGAGGACAGCAGCCATTATATGCTCTGTCACCTACAGAGTGCAGAATTCCATGGAGAGTGAAAATCACAGTGTAACTGCTACCAAGACAGCTTTCTTCCTTCATTAGGATTTTTTTCCTCATGAGTAGCTATGTGGTGCCCCTAGAATGCTGCTAGAATATGTAGTAAACATAAAATCAGCCACATTTTCTCATAGCCAAACTTCTGGACAATAAGGAGCGGGATAAGTTTTGGTCCACTTTGTACACTCCTCTGACCCCTGCCCTTGCAACATATCAAAGTTGGATCTGTAGATAAATCACAGAAGCATCATTAGAAGTTTGTCCTGTCCTTATGCTTTTCTTAAACATCTGCTTCTGGCTACTAGATGAGATAGATGCTGGGCTAGATGGATCTTGGATGTGACCTAGTACAACTATTCCAATAACCTCTAATAAAAGAAGATTGCAGAGCAGCCAGGGAATCCAAGAGACACTGCAGTTTGAAAGAAAGGCACTCATGCTTCAGTGATGGGCAGCCATCCAAAGCACTAAGGTAGATGGAAGGCAATAAACTCTGGAGATAAGCAGATGGCTCTCAGGCTACAGAATGAGTTTACAACCAATACTAATGGTCTTAAGCTTTTTTATGAACTTCTTGCAAAATGCCAGAGCCAGCTATTACATGTCTGAGCTTCTTAAACATCAAAGATATTTTTTAAAGTTGGTTTACACAAGCCAAAAAAACTTATGTAATTTTTAGTTAAAACTTGCAGACCACAGAAATAGCATCCAAATTTCTTTCCTAATAATCCTTTCTGGCTAATGGGTTTTTGGGCTAAGTTTCTGCCCTTTATACTTTTATTTGGCCCAGCTACAATTCTGCAAATCTTTCAATGCAGTTTGAGAACAGCAGCTGAAATAAAATTGAATCTGGGCTGCTGTGTTCCTGTCCTCTACCTTGGAGGAGCAATCCACTGCTGACCATGCTGTTCTGTCCCTCTCTGTTGTCTTGCTGCTGGACTTGGTGCAAGGAGAAGTTGAGTCTGTCCAGGAAAGTAATGTGTCTGAGGATGAACCATTTCTTTCTTTTGCTGGGCTGGTTTTGAGTCAGATCAGCTCCTTCAAATTCTCCAGGCAGTGTGGAGATGAGGAGGTGCACATGGACAGTCAGGGATGGGAGAGAAGGGCAGATGTGCATGCTCCCTTCAGTTGAGTGTTAGCTGCTGCGTGCCTCTGCTGCACAAGAATGAGAACTCCTGCCTCTGTGGATCACTGGATCCTTCAGCTTGCAGCTTTAGTTGAGACCTTTAAAATGATCCATAAACTCTCAGAAAAGACCACCCTGGTACAAATGGATGAGCCAGAAAACTGGGAAATTTTACATTCTTTCTATGATTTACCAGCTCTGATAAGACATAAAAAAACTCTGCCTGGTCTGTACTTTGGGGCAGAATGTTTCTATTTAAGTCCCAATGATTTTCTTCCTAGAGTTCCTGTACAAGATCCTGCTTTCATTTCTTGACAGATTTTGGTAGAATCATTGAATACTTTGGGTTGAAAGGACCTCAAAGATCATTTAGTTCCAACTCCTCTGCCATGGACAGGGAAAACTTCCACTGCACCAAGTTGCTCAAAGTCCCATCCAGCCCAGCCCTGAACATTTCATCATTGCCTTCTAATACTCTCAGCACAGGCAGAGAGATCACACACTCAAGGCTGGTCTCAGTATGAGAGAAGGGATATAGCAGTCACAGCCTCAGTCTAACGAGGGAGGGGAAAGGATGGTTGCACAAAGCCACTGGACACAGGAGCCCCTACACCAGCCAGAGCAAGTGGGACTTTAACACCTCCCTCTACACAGTAAATCTACTCCTGCTTACAGATCTCAGAAGTGGAAACAGAATCAAACATCTTCTAGCAAAAATTGCCTACGTTTTATTTCAGTGATCTACTTCAGTGTGTTTACCATTGTTTAGATTATGCATAAACCAGGCATTCTAGATATTGGTTAGATACATCAGCAGCTTAAATTCACAGCTACTGGATGAAAAGTTTTAGTAAAAGACATTTAAACGTAGTAGAACTATCAGACTGCCAATCTTATGATTAAAAAATTGTATCACAGGTAATTCAAAACTTTATTTTTTTAAAATGTGGTAGAACAATTAGGAAATAAAATCTCCCTTGGAGATCCAACAGTGTTTTAAATGTAGCTGCTTTCCAGAGTAAAAATTTTTACTGTCATGACCAGCTGCAAAGGAAAAAGACCCTGAAGATCATTTTCAGTTTCAGAAGCATCTACATGTAAAAGCTGCCGTATATTTACTGATGCTACCACAGGGGCTTAATCTTTCCTCTTTGAACATCAATGGGTACAGGATTGGCCCTTGAAAAGAAATGTTTTCTCTGCCTTGTAAAGCAGACTATTTCAAGAAAAAAACTTCATTTAATAGGAGTTGTCATGGTTACCAATATAGGAGTGCTTTTCTGAGTATAATAATCATTCACTGATTATATGTAAAGGGTTCAGGACTCTCACCAGAAGCGAGAACTGTCTCTCTGACCTCATAAAAGTGACAGCAAGTCCATTGTCTGCTTTCCTGGTATACTTTTCACACGTGTGGCACCCTGTGACACTGGCTAACACTTATTTAAATGTGTCAACTGAAACATTTCCACTGTGCTTTAGTGGATGTGTGCCAGTACACTCATAACACTTCTATCAACAGAGAAACAAGGCAAACACTCGAGCACCACCAGACTCATGCTCTGGCTCAAGCATTGCTTCCCTGTCTAAGGAAGCCCACAGAAGACAACTCCATGTCAGCCAGCACAGATCAGAGCAGTCTCTGGCCAAATGGGCTAAGAGTGCCTGGAAATGTGCACATTTTTAGGACTCTATCCATCCCCTGATATCTTGAAAGCACCTCTCCAGTCCTGGAGAAGGTAGAGATGGCTTTGTTTGGATTGTGCTGGTGCTCTCTCTCCTTGCAGAGCACCAAAAAAGAGGTGCAGAGTAACAGTACCAGCAGGTGACCAGAAAAAGTGGAATTCAAGTGCATGACCTTCACCTGCCTTCACACAACTGTGGCATGTAGAACCTGTACACCAAGCTTTCCACCTTCAGGGCTGCCCAAACTGGTGCTGAGCCCTTCTAAGCTCCCTCACACCAGTAAGGGCTGGGTCAGAGTTTGCAGCAAAGGTTCACCTCTCATGCTTTTTCTAGGATGTCAGGACTGGTCAGTGCACTCACACAGCTTGGAAGGATCTGCCTGAATGGAATTGTTGCAGTGTGAGGGCAAGATTAATTCCTAATGTCCATAACACAGAGTCATCTCCACTTTACTTCTCCTGGAAAGGGCTTTTCATCACCCACATTCGTCAAGCCTCCAACCAGAAGCCTGAACAGTGATGGGATGCAGCTCAGCTTCCCCTTGTATTCCCACAGAGATCTGGCCTTCAGGATGATACTGAAAAGGACTCCAAATAGTCAAGTTTTTATAGCAGTTGTTACTGAGTGCTAGAAGTTTTCCATAAAAATATTAATATACTAGAATTCAAGTAAAAAAGAGCAATTTGCTTATAAAATGAGTATTTGTTGTACTGTACCCTGAACTTGGGTAGGAGTGTGTGTGCTACAGTTTTCAAATGAAACTTAAAAGAGTGGGACCAGGGAACCAAGCTCCCTTAAACTTCACTGAAAACCCTTGCCTTGATGCTTTGATGAAATAGCTTTTTATTACATAGTTGTATTTTACCTCAAAATTGTAGAATTTTAGGAGGTTGGGTGTCTGACTTGAGACCTACCACAAATGAAACTGACCTTATCATAACCTTTAAAAATCCAAACAACCCAACAGCCTATGTGAGAAACTGCCACAACTATTTTGGCAACATTTACCAGTCTAAAAGTCAGCCTTTTAGGGCTGACCTAGCATGAAGAGTGAACCACATGCCAAGCCATAATTTTCCTCCTCCTTCCAAAACTGCAATTGTCTCATTTTTTCTAAACCACAACCCAGTGTCTTAAGTCCAGCAGTGAATGTTAACAAAGCCTTGACCTGCAGAGGGCTAATTTCCACGGGGACCATTAAAGGAGAAAAACTTTTCTATAAATGCCAGATTCTGTAAACTGAGAAGTTCATCACTGCAGTACCTAGAGCAGTGTGGAAAGTGCCAGGAATGGAATCCAGAACCCCTTATTAGAGGGTGAGAGTCTGCCTCCAGAGTCAGGTAGCAGAGGGTGGAGACAGTACAATTTGAAAGGTTTTAGTTGGAAATGAAAAATCCCATCCTTTAGCATCTTTGTTATTTCTTTGTCTATGGTAGTGCATACTCTGCTGAGCTAGGTTCTTGGTCTGTGTCTCAAAAGCTAAAAGGACTCTAATTTCTAGCATAATGCCAGAAGGAACTGCAGTGGCATCCGTCCCCTTTTGTTTTAGGAATTGAACAGAAAAAGGGAGAGATCACAAATGCTACATGAAAAGAAAATAACTGAGTGCTTTTTCCCCCAACAGAACATCCATATCACCAGAATTTCAGTTACATGAAAAGGGACACATTCTGCTCCTCTCCCCCTACCCTGCCACACTCTTTTGCTCACATTCCATCCTCCCGGCTGGTGCAGGAAAGATGATACCCCAGCAGACAGAACTCGGGGAGCAGAAAAGATATTGAAATTTGAATCCAAGCGTGGATTCATCAGGGAAATGGATGCTTTTCCTTCTCCTTCTTTTAGCCCCTGCATGATCCGATGTGGTTCATCTTTCAGCTTTCCAGTCTGCCTTTCCTCAGCTGGAGGCTGCAGCTATGGCTCTCCTGCACTGTGCTCTCAGTTACTGAGACCATTGTGTGATGGAGGAGGATCTGCTGCCTGCGTCTTCTTCTGTGAGCACAGAGGTTATAGCAGATGGAGGCTGCAGTTGAGTGGTGCTTAACTTTGCTGATACAAGTTAAAATGGTTACCCTTGGGCAGTTTGCACACACAGCCCCAGGTACACTGGTAGTTTCCTGTGGAAGGTAGACACCTCCTGTTTATCCACTTTGTAGGACTCACCATGATAACAGATTTGAACACAGTCATAAAAATTGGCTTTACATCTTCTTTTAAGCATCTTAGGTCCTATTTTATATCTGGATCTAGGCAAGTAGGAGCAAGAGAACTTCCTGTAGAACTGATGCTCATTTCACATCCTCAGTGTTTGGTTTTGACAACAGAATGCTTTACTTTTTTGGCATTTTTGAAGATCCAAAGTCTCCTGTTACTTTGGTGTCTGAGTTCTTGCCATCATTATTAATTATTCATTTCATTATTAAATGAAAGGCTTGAAATTTGAGGGAATTTAAATTAGAAATATTTTCACTAATGTCTTTGTCTTTAAACTGATATCACAGCATCATAAGTACAATAAAGTAATTAAAACTTAACTTTTCTTTTTTCAAGAAATAGTAGAGGGGACCTAATGTGAAGTACAGGTAACAGAGAAAATCTAAGTAAGGGGTAGGAGTTAACACCTCATTCATTAAAATCTTTTAAATGCTTGGAATTTAATGCAGAGAAGTCTCCTTTTCACCATAATTATGTGAAAGACCAGAATAAAACAGAGTTAAATGGGGCAAATATATAAATAAGAGAACCTACAGTTTGCGGTAGCTTTACTTACTATCTTAATTATATATTTCCTTTGAATGTTTCTTTTTTCCCTCCCTGGGACAGATGGAATAAATTAATCTTAAATGCAGCATAAAATCTATTCCAGATCCCCTCATATGCCAGTGTTTAAACAAAACTAACTAGAATAATAAAAGTCAGAAATGGAAAAGATCTATTAGCTGACCACCTAAAATTTTATATACAGAAATGTATCAATTTAACTAAACCTATTTCTAAATATTTAAGGAGGTTTGGTTACATCTTAAATCAGTTCAACAGTGGCCCGAGTCAGTTTATTTCACTTTGAAACCATTCTTAGAAGCAAATAAAAGTGACCTGCTTTTAAGCACAGTTGCACTAGCTAAATGAATGCATGTATGTAGGCTAAGGATCAGAGACACAAGCAGGTCTGTCCAGTCCTGGAAAGAGAGACTACCAACACCACTTTCGTGGGGCTCAGGGTTGTCCGTGGCCTGTGGAGTGATGGAGAATAAAATGTTTACCCAAAGCACAGCCCTGAGCTGGGAATCAAGAATTGTTGTCTCAGTTTTGCCTCTGTCTAGCCTTGGGGGAACCTCTAAAGACATGGTATATCTGAAAATATTAATGCCTCCTACCTGAATGTGGTGATTCAAATTTTAACAAGTTGAGAAGCAAACAAGCACAGCATTTTGGTCCCAGTCCTAAAAGAAATTGTATTAATTTCATTTTGTGAGTAAATTGTTTTGGATGGCAGTTTACCAGTCACAAAGCATAGAGAAGTTGTTTCCATATGTTCTGAATTACTATGTAGGTGCCTGCACAGGACTGTTCTGTATGAGACACATTTATAGCATTTTGCCCAAACTAGCTTTTAACAACTTGCTGGGGGGAGGATGGAAGAGGTATTATTTAGGGGGATTATTCCATACCTAAATCTTTATATTTATGGGAATGTTAATGTGAAATCCTCCACATAAAGTGAGAAATCATTTATCTGCTTTCAAAATTACATGGATTCTTACCAGATAGTCAAAACAGATCAAACACCAACTTTCCTATACTGCTATATTTTTTCCTAATTCTTGCTGAATAGTACAAGCTGAAAGCTTCCTCTAAAAATCTCCAAAGACACTCAGTGGGATGACCTTCTGTGATGCTGAGAGGCCACAGGACAGCACTTGAGCTCAACGTCTCTCCAAGGTGGAGTAACAGGCATTCACCAGTTCCATAATAAGCACTTTGGGGTTTGGTATCGATTTGTTGTTCCTACAACATGGTAACACCACCCTGACAGCTCTTCCCAAGGTGTTCTCCTTTCCTTTTATTTCACAGGAGTCCTACCCACACCCAGATTATTTTAGAGAATCGGGACCCTGTGCTATTGCAGACAACAGTAGCATGAACTACACCCAGCCTGTTAAACCATGCCAGGTGCCACTACTAAATTGTGCTGCCACATAAAACTTGAGAGACCACTGACAGGCTTGAAATGAGGGACAGCAGTGCCATGTAATGTAGAGATGGGTATAAAAGTATTGGTGGCAAACTAAACCAGTTTAGCATTTCTTAGCCTGGCAGGAGGTTGGTTTGTCTGGTATATTTTTACATTCTGATCAGTTTTATGTCTTTAATGTCAAGATTTTCACTGTTTTTCTTCTTTCTTGTAAGACATAAATAAGAAAAAGTATAAGAAATTTTTTTATTAAAAACTTTTTTTTCCCCCAATTAATTCCTGAAGCTGATAAAAATTTGGTGGTTGTTATAGATTTTTGAAGAGAAAATTCCAAGTCATCAAAGCATTTTCGACAAAATATTAAAGGAAGAGGCCTCCAGCTCTTGGGAGCCTCTACCAATGGGGTAGATTTAATTATCCCATAATATCTACATTGTGGGGAACACAGAGCACATCCCAGTTTTGTGCTTGAACCTGATTCAGAAGAGACAAAGAGCTGGTCTCCCAGGTTAGAGAGCTGAGCTGACAAATCAGTTTTGCCCCTCCTCTTGTAAAATCTGCCACAGACTGAAAGGACTCAGTGGATTAAGGGAAGAGTTGGGTTGTTTGTTTTGGTTTTGTTGTTTGGGGGGGTTTTTTTGGCTGGGCGAGATCTTGGTTCACACCTACATGGGTGGATATTTGTATTTCTGTAGGTGATGGAGATAGAGATAGGTGTTCAATTCCAAATACAAAATAAGTAGACATGCTACAGGAACGCACCCACAACTTTTCCCTTCACTCTCACCTTATAGACACTACCACTCAGCTTTCCTACATCAGCATTTCCTCACAGGCAGCATTCAAAATGCTTCTAACGCTCCTTTTGCATCATTATAGAAATTCTCATCAGATTGGAAACAACCTCCTGCTCGTTTCTGTGTGTAATTTCAAAGTTATTGTATTCGATGTAATGAACAAGTGCCAGGCAGCACTGAGGAAGGCTGGGAAAAGCTCAGCCCAGTGAAAGACTTCAAACACAAGGCTGTAACAGCGGATGTTCCAAGACCGGATGGATAGTGGAGACGTCCATACATCCAACAGTCTCTCGTAACTCCCACTGGACACGGGGCGCTGCACTTTTAGCCCTGGAAACCCTGAAGTGCCCCGCCGAAGGTGCTGAAGCTGTTTCCGAGGCAGCAGCCGTGCCCGCGGTGTCCCGGCGCTGCTGTCAGGGTGTGCGGGGCGCGCTGGAGGC
>VWYP01023123.1:76501-94036 GCA_013400435.1 Pycnonotus jocosus | reverse complement strand
CGCCGCCGCCGCCGCCCCCCGAGGAGGCTCCGGTGGTCCCGGAGAGCGAGGAGGAGCTGGAGTGCCCGTTGTGCCTGGTGCGGCAGCCGGCGGAGAACGCGCCGCGGCTGCTGTCGTGCCCGCACCGGTCGTGCGGGGCCTGCCTGCGGCAGTACCTGCGCATCGAGATCACCGAGTCCCGCGTCAACATCTGCTGCCCCGAGTGCAGCGAGCGCCTCAACCCCGCCGACATCCGCCGCCTGCTCCGCGACTCCCCGCACCTCGTCGCCAAGTACGAGGAGTTCATGCTGCGCCGCTGCCTGGCCGCCGACCCCGACTGCCGCTGGTGTCCGGCCCCCGATTGCGGGTGAGTGCTGGGGGGACGAGGGGTGGCGGTGGGATGCTGCCGCTCCGTCCTGGGACAGCCCGGGCAACGGGGGAATCTGGGCGTCTCTCCATGCTGGGACACCCTGGGGAGTGGGGAACCCGCTGTCCTCTCCATCCTGGGACAGCTTGGCAGGGGAAAGCTGCTGTCTGCTTAGGGTGCTGCCCCATCTGTCTGTCCTGGGATGTCTTGGGGAAGGTAGATTCCCACCCTGGAGGGATGCTGCCTGTCCCCAACACGTGTTGGGATAGCTGGGTGAAGTGGAACCCAGTGTGGATTGCTGCCTTTCTCCAGCAGGTCCTGCGGGTGGTATTCCAGCTGGGATGTTCCTGGGACTCACTGTGCTGCCCGTCCCCGCGTGGGTCCCAGGACAGCACAGAGAGGGGTGGCTCACCCTCAGCAGGGTGCTGCTGCTGATACACTTCTGGTCCTGCTGTGTCCCATGAGGAGCCCTCACTGCGAGGGTTCTTTGCTTATCTGCAGTCTGTTCAGGACAGCTGAAAGGCCTTGGGTACCAAAATTCCATCTATCCCTATTATCTCTAGATAGAGCAGAAGGATTTGACCTTGGGGATTGTAAAAACACAGACAAATCGGGTAGGAGGGATATGACTTGAAGGGGGTTTTAGCAGAGCCATCGTTTCCCTAATTTAACAGAAACCTTTCTTTCTGCACAAATGGTAAGTGTGGACTTTCCCAGCTCTGTGTTTCGCTGCCAGTCCTGAGGGCAGTGCATGGGGACAACGCTGCAGCCTGCAGTAGTGGGGAAGAAGGAGCCGTACCCAGTCACTTTTTCCCAGTGAGGACGTGAATACACGGCAGAGAGGAGTGATGTTGACTCACTGTCCGTTGCCCAAGTGAGGAAATGTCTGTCTGTCCAGAACTCAGCCCAGCCAAGCCTGATGACTGTGTAGTTATGAACCGTGTTGCTTTCATTTTCTCTTCCCTTTTCTTTTAAACGAACTCTGTTAGGTTTCTGTTTTGGGCGTGAGCCAAAGCTGCCTGGAAAAGGGCTTTGTCGGGGAACTTGAGAGAAGTGCTGTGAAGTTGAACTACAACTTAGCTTGGATGGCAATTCTGGGTAGCAAGAACATAAAAGGAAAGTCTGACCTAGTAGTCGGAATGGAAAAGATGGTGGGAGGGTTGTGAAGATTTAATCAGAGCCCTGTAATAGGCATCCTATGCAAATAGGTGAACCTGGCTCAGGTTACCCATTTCACGGCCTCTTGAGCATCCTGTATAAGGACTTGTTTCTTCAGAGGGTGAAGTTAACAGCAAACAACACCTTTGCTCCTTTCTGAAGCCAAATCAAGTGCAAGATCTCGGTATTTCAGCAGCGCTGGGGATAAGATCAGGGAGATAGAGCAGGTTGTGCTGCCACGGAGGGAATACCTCTGCTGCTGACCGGCTGGAGAAAATCCGGTTCCTGCTCGGCGAATCTCAGCTCCTTGACTATTGTGATGTTATCTGTGCCCAGGATAAGGTGTACAAACAGCGACGTCACCCGGGCTGGCTGCTTGCAAGGAGCCAGCTCCAGCTCGGGGCCCGGAGGGCGTTGCCTCTGTGACAGCAACACAGCCTGAGCTCTTCCTCTGGGGGTGTCTGGGCAGGCTGGTGGCACACACGGCTCTTTCTCTGAGCTAAAGCCTCCTCCCTGGTTAGTCAGGGAGCAGGATCAGCCAGGTGACGTGCTGGCATCCTCCTCCCAGCTGCCCAGAAGAGCAAGAAGCGACCCCGGGGCTGTTGGAGATGTTGGAGACAGCTCTGGTGGACCAGCGCTGCTGGTGTGTCTGTAGCGCTCGAACAAAGGCTGTTGGAATCAGCCCTCCGGCAGGGACAGGAATTAATCACCCTATTCATTCTTCCCGGCAGAGCTTGTGTGGCTGTGCTTATGTAAAATCAGGGTATGAATTATTTACAGCGGGCTTTCCCCGCTGTAGTAGTGCCAGAGTACGGCAGCGTAGGGCTGGGGGCACGGCAGAGTGATGTTTGTCACTGGATGTCACCCACCGCTGTCACCCGAACTAAAACTCTCCAACAACGTCATTTCAGTGTCAGGGAATCAAGGCATTGCTTTATTCCGGCCAGGATGTGCAACAGAAATAATTTCATCCACACATGCCCGGTTTGTGCATGAAAATCCTTCCATCCCACCTGGGTCTCTACCAGACTTTTCACGTATTTATACGTTAAAAAACCCCGAAGAAATTCACCTTCGTTGGTCTTAAATTACACAATGATTCAATCTCCTATTGCTTATTGATCATTTCGATGCTAATTTGGCCCTCATTCTTTGGTTCTCTTATCGATCTTTTGCCAGACCAGGTGTCTCCAGCCTCACCAGGGGGTGATGTTTGTTGATGCCCTTTAATCGCCTCTCTTTCTTCTGGCTCCTCTCAATCTGTTGATATTCAGCTCATGAGGCCTCACCCGGGCTTTTGAAGAGAAACTTCAATTTCCCTCCCCCGGGCAAAGGCGAACAAAACCCCTGAGTGAAATTACAACAAAAAATGCTAAAAGTTTTATCATCTCCAAGCCCTGGGTGTCACCCCCACCGAGGTGGTGGCAGCGAGGGGCTGCAGGGCTGTGACAGGACCCTAAAAACATCCTGTGCCTTCCTCACATCCCTCAATATTTCTGAAATGAAAGAGCCTGGCTGTGCTGCCCGGGAGGAGAAGGAGGAGGAGAAGGAAGAGAACACAACACCGGTGCGTGTTGCCGTGGAAACCGTGGTCAATTGATGCGCCATCAATCGCAAAACAAATCATTTTCTGTGTTTGCAGCTCCGGGTTTTTCCCCTCCCTTCCCTCCCCGCCCTTGCTACGATCAGGTGGTATCGCTGTCTTAGTGTTTGTCACACTGCAGCCTTCCCAAAAGCTGGGGAGAAAAACAGAACCTTTTAAAGAAGAACGGAGCTGCGTGGGCTGAGATCCGTGAATGGGCAGGAGGGAGGAGGGACGGAGGAAACTCGTGGCCATCCAAGGAGGGGGCTGGAAGCGGAGCTGTGCCGTTCCTGGGGTCTCAGGAAAACACTCACATTGCTTTGTGGGGAAAAGTCAGGGAGGAGAACTCACTTTTCCTTCTTATCTGCTGGGATTGAGCCTGAAAATGGCCATTTAAGCCAGCAATGTGTCAGGGGTCAGTGGAAGAGCAGAACCACTGTCCATCCAGGTCCTGCCATGACTGTTCCTCAGCATTTCGCTTCAAAACCCACTTTCTAATTGACCTTGACGTGGAGATGTGTTATTTCTTCCCCCACTAGACAGTCCTGGAGCTTCTTTCCCCACAGCTGTGGGCTTGTTCATGATATTTCAGCTCCAGCAATAAAATATAAATGCTGATGGTTTTAATTTCTCGAGTGTTTAAAAAAACCCAACATTTTCAGCGAGGAGTTAATTTAGAGTGTGGGGTTGCTTAATATATTACACTGAGCTCTCCTAGGCTGCTGTTATGGCTTGAAATAGCAGTGTCACAACACAGCTGGGCAGATGAAGCTTTTCCTTTCTGTTCTGCCAAGGGCAGGGTGAGGATATTTAGGTGGGATATTCCTCAGATAAGGTGCACAGGAATCAAATTCATCCCTCCCAACCCCCTGGGCCGTGTCCATCACAGAATTATCATATAGGAACAGAGTGGTTTGGGTTGGAAGGGACCTTTTAAAATTCATCCAGTCATGGGCTGGGATGCTTCCAGAGATGGGGATTTCCCGTTCTCTCCTCCTGCTGGGCTCAGGTGCAGGTGTGTGGATGCTCAGGTAGAGCTGCAGTCGTGCCTGCCAGCCCTCAGATGCTGTTTCTTTGGCGATGCTGTCGTAGCCTGGCAGGATGAAGTTGCTCCAACTCCCACGGGATATGAATCATTGTGGTGTGACACATTCAGTGGTTCTCACGCTGCTGCCTCGGAGAAGAAGAGGCAAATACAACTCCAGCACCACAAGCTCCAAATATGAAACCTTAAATAGGAGTTATTCTCCTCTGACCACTCACAAAAATACTGAGGGTGAGCAACAAAAATAACCCTTTTGCCATATGGGTGCTGCAGGACTGGGGAGGCACTTCTGGAATTGCTCATGGCAGCCCCTGCCAATGGGAACAGCCTCATCCTCTGTGGCTGTCAGTCACATTTCTGCAGCACTGCTTGGTGATGCTGCTTAGGCTTCCGTGTACACAGGAGCACTTCCTTCTGGGCGTGTCACTCTGCTGTCACACTGAGCTGGTGGAGCTTGGCCTCTCTCTCTTGCACAGTTGATCATTTTGTTCCAGTTTTGGCTTGTTCCAAAGGCAGGGCATTGTTCTTCACCACTCTTTGGAAAAGGAAGCTCATCAGGAGACCATCAGGAGCTCTCTTGTTGACTTAGCTATGTATGGAACTGTTATTCCACTTTTTTAGAATCATTCAGCTGATAGAAGTGCCCAGGACAAGCTCAGCTTTCCTAGACTCCTCTGGACCATACAGCATCCACCCATAGATCTGTCCTAAGGAAATCAGGGATGTGTGTGCCTGGAAAGAGCAGCCAGAGCCTGTCCTGGGAGGAAACAGCAAGGAGTCAGCTGGGCACACTGGGCCAGACAAATCCGTGTGAATTGCCAGTGAGAACTGCCAGCAGTTACTGAGGAGAGAACAACTCAGCATCCCAAACTGCCTGCATGAAAGGTCCCTGCCCTGAGTAACCCAATTAGCAGTGCTTAATTTCAGGCCCTGAAATTCAGAGCTGAGGAATGTGTCTGGCGTGGAGGCTGCTGTAGCAGTGATCAGGAATGAAACGGGGGAGGTGTCCTGGTGCCTCTGGGTGTCCTGCCCTGGTAACTTTGTGTTGGAATTCTCCCCTCAGGTACGCGGTGATCGCCTACGGCTGTGCCAGCTGCCCCAAGCTGACCTGTGAGAGGGAGGGCTGCCAGACAGAGTTCTGCTACCACTGCAAGCAGATATGGCACCCCAACCAAACCTGCGACATGGCCCGGCAGCAGCGGGCACAGACCCTGCGGGTACGCACCAAGCACACCTCAGGCCTCAGCTACGGACAGGAATCTGGGCCAGGTATGGATTTATCCATTTCTGATAAAATATCCCAAGCTGGGAGACACTCCTCTAAGCTCCTTGCCCTGCACAGGACAGCCCCAAGAGTCACACCCTGATTTTTTGGTTGCTCGGCTCTGTGTGTGTGTGTGTGTCCTGAGAAAGAGGCACCTCTGTGCAAACCTCCTCCCCTCAAAGCCTGAGTGTCTTTCCAGCAGTTGTGAAACTCGAGAGTCATTTCCCCTCCCTCCTGTGTGTTAGAGCACATCTGATCTCTTCCAGCAGCACCAAACAGATCAGTAGGTGATGATGTGCTCTGGGTCCTTCTGTGTCACGGAAACTCCCCTCATCCGCCCCAGCTCTGCTTGTGGCTCTTTTGATCTTGGATGTTCTTGCATTTCTGCTGATCTAAACCCTGAACAACAGTTCAGAAGCAGACAGTTTTTTACTGTTGCACCTTCAAAGTTGCCTGGTGTGGTTGTGAAGAGCAGCATTCATGGCCAGCTGAGTTTTGGGAGCTCTGCTCTTGTGCACTGTTAGGTCTTGGTAATGGCAGGTACCAAAAAAATGCCAACCCACAGAACTCCTCCACTGCCTGGCAGGAGCTGCTGCATCTGCTGAGTTTGTGTTCCTTAAAAATAACTGTATTGACTCTGGAAGTGGGCAGTGAGGCCATTTTTTAAAGCCCTGCCCTACCCCCAAACAAAATACCCCGTTTCTCCTTCTGAGTGAGGAGTTTAAGTATTAATTCGCTCAGTGTGGAGCTGTCATGGGTGGTTCTGAGGTGGCTTAGTGGTGTGCTGAGGTCCAACATGCCCCAGTTTAGAGAACCCTAAGAATGGACAGCATAGACACTGCCCCAGCCAGCAGAAAAACCCAGTGTGTGAGTTTTTCTGTGCTGTTAAAGAGATTCCCTGCCAGGAAGGGCACTTAGCCACGGGAAGGGAGGGTTTTGAGACAGTGGTTTCTCCCCACCCTGCCGTGCTGGATCCAGCCTGGTGATTAATAAGGTGTGAGCCGGGCTCACAGCTGGATTTCATCTTGCTGAGCTTTGCAGGGGCCAGCAGAGCCCCGAACCACGGCACAGCCATTGCATAACCACCATCAGATGATGGCTGAATTAGGGAAGGGATGAAAGCCCCTTATCCTGCTCTGCCAGCAGCAGGCTGGGGCCTGGGCAGCCTCTGCAGCTGTGTGTGTTCAGCCCCCTGTCCCTAAAGGCCAGGTTTGGGGTTTCTCCAGCTATTCTCTCAGCTGTTGTGCTGTTCTTGGCCTGTGAATCACCTGCATGGAGCAATTCAGTAATGGCTCGTTATGCTGGGCAGATACGACTTGTTCCCTGTGTTTAAGCATGAATTCTGGAATATATCCCTTTCAAGATTAGGAGACAAGCTTTTAAAAGTTGCCAGTCCCTGCTGTTGGTGGGATCTGTCACATCAAAGTTATCTTCTCTGAGATGAACTGAAGACACACTAAAGATCACATCAAAGTTATCTTCTCTGAGATGAACTGAAGACACACTAAAGACGCTGCTCACCCCGTGAGCAGCAAAGTTGTTCTGCTGCCCAGGATTTCAATCCTTAATGAAAACAAGGCTTTCAATCCTTAACGAGAGCCCCCCGGTTGATTCTTGCCTCTCCCAGCAGAGATCCCCATGTGAATTCCTTGTTTCCTCCCCGCAGCCGATGACATCAAGCCGTGCCCACGCTGCAGCGCTTACATCATCAAGATGAACGACGGCAGCTGCAACCACATGACGTGTGCCGTGTGTGGCTGCGAGTTCTGCTGGCTCTGCATGAAGGAGATCTCGGATCTGCATTACCTCAGGTGAGCAGGGCAGCAGCACGTGCCCCTCCCAGGCTGCCTGGAGGAGTTCACTGCCCCTGTTGGACTTTCACCCTCGTGCTTCAGCCATCAGCCGGCGGGGTTTTATTGTTTCTGACCCGAGGAGGTGAACTCTGTTCCCACTTTGCGGCGTTCAGATGCTCTTCCCACACCAAACAAAGCTCCTGGTGCAATTATTTTTGAGAGGTCTTGGTGTGTACTGAGTATTAAACATAGACCCAATAGTGTCATATTCACCTTTTGGGGGGAAACAAAGACAGAAAACTTATTTGTGTTGTCTAGCTGCTTCCTAAATTCTGGGTTTTATTCATGTGCAAGTTGAACTTGGGGTTCTTAGGAGCTTATAGGAATTGCTGGAGTGCTAATGTCATTTTTTTTCCTTTCCATGAAGCCCCTCTGGCTGTACATTCTGGGGCAAAAAGCCATGGAGTCGTAAAAAGAAGATTCTCTGGCAGCTGGGCACGTTGATCGGAGCTCCTGTGGGCATTTCCCTCATTGCTGGCATTGCCATTCCTGCCATGGTCATTGGCATCCCTGTGTACGTTGGGAGGAAGGTGAGTGTGAGGGGAAAAAGGGTTTGGGCTGTTCCCTGTGCTGACCAGAAATTTAGAGCTGATAGGAAGGGTGGATCTTGTCATAGAAACCAAATTCAATTTTCTCTTCTAAAGCTTCTCTTATCTCCTGGCCTTTGTGTGGGGAGGTGGTGGCTGATAGCCCTGGTAGCCCTTCAGGCTCAGATCCTGCCAAATGCATTTTGCATTTTTCTTCTGCCTCTGCCTTGACCCAGGAGCACCCAGAGGGTCCCTTTTGAGCCCATCAAATTGTGGTTGCTTCCTTTCCTTCAACACAGACCCTCCTGCTAGGTCTGCTCTGTGAGGAGATGTGTGTTCAAAATGAGGTTTCAAGGGTTCATGCAGCTGGCAATGCTGTAAAGTCATTCCTTCCTGTCCTCTGGGTGTCTGCTGTTCTCACCTGCTGCTTTTTCTTCCATCAGATCCACAGCAGGTACGAGGGGAAGAAAACCTCCAAGCACAAGAGGAACTTGGCCATCACTGGTGGGGTCACCTTGTCTGTCATTGCCTCCCCAGTCATTGCTGCTGTCAGTGTTGGTAAGTGGGCTCAGCCCTGTCCCTGTCCCTGTCCCTTCTGCTGGCCCAGGAGCCACAGAGACAAGTGGGTAGCCCAGCCCTGTGCCATGGGGGTGGCCAAGGGACAATCTGCAGAGCGCAGCTGTCTGTGGGTTTGGGCACAATGCTCTGTCCCACATCCTGCTGTGCTCGAGCTGGCCCACAGCCAGCACAGGCCTTGTCTGGAGCAGCAGTTGGCTGTGCCACAGCCCATCCTGGAGTCCCTTGTCACGGTTTGGTGGCTCCTGTCTTGAGGGTTCAATGCTTTTGGGGCTCTCCCACTCAGCACAAAGGGCTCCTCCACTGTCTGTCTGCAAAACTGTGAACTGGGACCTTTAAAAGCAACAAAAACATGACTGAGAGTGTCTCTAAAAAGTCTTTTCTGTCTGTCCAACACATCTTTAAGCTCCTCTTAACCCAGCTCATCCTCCTCTCCAGGAATTGGGGTCCCCATCATGCTGGCCTACGTCTATGGGGTCGTGCCCATCTCGCTGTGCCGGGGTGGTGGCTGTGGGGTCAGCACAGCCAACGGAAAGGGGGTGAAAATCGAGTTCGATGAAGATGATGGACCCATCACAGGTAATAATTGCTGATGGTGAAGCAAAATATGAAGCAAAATGCTCTTGTTGTTGCCTCTTGTAATGAAATGGTTCGAGGTCCTGATGTCTCTCAGATCTGAGATGAGATCACAGCCGAGCGCTCCCACTGCCAGTTCCAACCCCTGTGCTCTCCTTCCCCGCAGTGGCCGATGCCTGGAGAGCCCTGAAGAACCCCAGCATTGGAGAGAGCAGCATTGAGGGGCTGACCAGTGTGCTGAGCACCAGTGGCAGCCCCACAGACGGGCTCAGTGTCATCCAGGGCAACTACAGCGAGACCGCCAGCTTCGCTGCCCTGTCCGGG
Source organism: Pycnonotus jocosus (assembly GCA_013400435.1). Classification (NCBI taxonomy): domain Eukaryota; kingdom Metazoa; phylum Chordata; class Aves; order Passeriformes; family Pycnonotidae; genus Pycnonotus; species Pycnonotus jocosus. Next base: position 84,785 of record VWYP01023123.1, on the reverse strand, counting down.
GGCACCCTGAGCGGGGGGGTCCTCTCGGGGAGCAAGGGCAAGTACAGCAGGTAACTGCACTGTGGGAGAAGCAGAGAGGTGCCCAAGGCCTCTGTGGGTTCAGTGGGTTTATTTTAGGGAGCTTTTCAAAAGTGTGAGTGAAGCTGTTTTGTTCTAGGGGTTGTGTCGTGGGGTTTTTTTTTTTGTGCTTTGGTTTGTTGTAGAATAACCAGGTCTAGGAGATCACCTGGAGTGATCCTGAACCCAGAGCCACCCAGGGTGGGGAGGCACTGGCACAGGCTGCCCAGAGAGGAGTCCCCATCCTTGGAAATGTTCCAAGACCAGGCTGGATGGGGAAGGTGTCCCTGCCCATGGCAGGAGATTGGAACTGGATGATCTTTAAGATCCTTTCCAACCCAAACCATTCCATGATTCTGTTTCTGAAGCCAATGCCAGTCTAATTCTTGCAAGGAGGACAGATCCCTCCTGAGCTCCTTGAGACCACAGAGCTGATGCTTCAGCCTAATTGGGAACAGCACAGAGCTCCTGCCTGGCCTGCTTAAAAAGCCATTCCAGCCCTGTTATCCCAGCCTGGAGGCTTTGATGCTTCCTGTTCTGCAGGCAGGATCACGGCTCTCCAAGTCAGGAGGTTACACCACAGTTTTCCTCCCAACTTGCCTGTGAGTCAGTTTGCTGGGTAATTAGAGCCACGTGTTGATGTGGCAGCCAGGATGTAATCAGGGCTCTGTGCGAGATCCATGGAAATCAGCTCCTTGCAGGGATCGTGTGAGTCATGGATGTAAACACGGCCTCACCTTCGTCATGGAAAACGGAATGGATTTGCCTAAATGGAGCCAAAAATGAGAGAAAATGAGAGCAGCCACTGGGGTTAAACTCCTGCCACGCTCAGCTGTGCCAGCTCACAGGGGTTCTTGCTTTCCCGTGAGGAGCAGGGATGGGTTGATGCCCCTTGGGAGCATCTAAAGCATTTCTGAGGAATCCTCTTCTTTCCTGCAGGCTGGAAGTGCAGGCAGATGTCCAGAAGGAGATTTTCCCCAAAGATTCGGTCAGTTTGGGGGCAATCAGTGACAACGCCAGCACCCGAGCCATGGCTGGTTCCATCATCAGCTCCTACAACCCCCAGGACAGGTAGGAGGATGTGGAATGCTGAGAGGAGCGTTGGTGGAGGGAATCCTGGAAAAACACCCGCTCTGAGAGCGCTGCTGTGGGTGGTGGGATGGCTGTGCTGGCACCAAGGATCCATCCTTCTCCTTCTCCTGGCACGGGAGGAGAGCTGGGGACAATTTGGGAGCAGCCTCTGTGTGTGGTGTGGAGGCTGGGGAGGAGATCTGCAGCCCAGCACCCTCAGGGGCTGCTCTGGCAGTTTGAGGGGATTCTGGAGCATTCCTGGCTCAGCCTGGGGGTGATCCTGGCTCTTTTAGGAGGATTCAAGGAGAGTTGTAGGGTGACAAGCAGCATCCTGCTCATGTTTGGGAGGTGTGATCCTCCCAGTAGAGCCCAGATGAACCCAGTAACTTCTCCCAGTGACGTGAGGCTGTGGTTGTTCCTGCAGGGAGTGCAATAACATGGAGATCCAGGTGGACATCGAAGCCAAACCCAGCCACTACCAGCTGACCAGCGGCAGCAGCACAGAGGACTCCCTGCATGTCCACACCCAGATGGCAGAGAACGAGGAAGAGGAGGAGGAGGAGGAGGAAGAGGAGGAGGAGGACAAGCAGGAGCAGACGTGCAAACACCAAAGCTGTGAGCAAAAGGACTGCATTGGCAGCCAGACGTGGGACATCACCCTGGCCCAGCCCGAGAGCATCCGCAGCGACCTGGAGAGCTCGGACAGCCAGTCGGACGACGTGCCGGACATTACCTCGGACGAGTGCGAGTCCCCCCACTGCCAGACTGCAGCAGGCTGCCCTCAGACCCCCAGAGCAAGAGGTGCCCAGAGCCCAAGTGCCCACCTGAGCCACTGTGCCCAAGCCGAGGGCTGCCGGCTGGATGAGATGGTCCAGCTGGAATGCATCGAGGCCAGAGTGTGACCCGAGCACTCTCCCTGTCACTGCAGCTTCTGGGCCAGGGTTGTGTCCCTGTTGGCTTCTCTGTTTGCCATCCTCCAGCTGGTTCCCCCAGCCTCACCTCGGGGAGTTGCTGTTTCTTACGTGACAGAAAAAAAAAAAAACCAGAAAAAAGGAAAGGAAAAAAAAAAGAAAGAAATCCCCCACCCGTCTTCTTTTTTGTTTTAATTTATTGGTTCAGACTCTGTGAGGTGTGTAAGAGTGTAAATATGTACGTGTGTCTGTTTGTCTGCAACCATCCTAAGGGACTCTTGGAATAAAGACTGGTTGTCATTGGACCTGAATCCAGCTCGTCCTTTCCAAAGCTGCAGGGAATTCTTCCAGCTGCCTTTGCCCACGTGAATGCTGTTCCCAAAGACTTGGGAAGAGGAGAGGTCTCTCTTCTCCCTCTCCCTGTGCAGCAGGGTTGGGTACAGGTGAAAGGAAGAGAAGAATGGGACAAAAACACAATTTTCCAGCACTTTAGGGTGTGTGGGAGCTGAGGATGATGATTAGAGCAGTGGCTCAGGTGGGACATTGGGGACAGTGCCTTTCCCCAGAGCAGTCCCAGGAACCAAGGTTGTCCCTGTAATTAAACTGTTGGACCCCACAGCCACCCCAGCAAAGCCCCTGTCCCCATCCCAGTCCCTGGAACTTCCCTGGAAGCACCCTGGGGGCCATGGCCACCAAACCAGCTCCTCTGAGTCACCTTTTGGCCATGTCACCACCTGCCCTGAGCCCTCTGCTTTGCCCTCTCCCTGCAGCTCGGTCCCTGGCACCTGGCAGTGCTGCTCAGTGCCCTGGGGTCCTGCAGTGTCCCACCCTCAGGGGCTGCTGCCCCTTCCCAGCCCCTCATTTATGGTCTGGGACCTGCCTGGCTGGATCCCAGCCTGCTGCTGTGGCTTTGGGGAGGTGGGGATGGATGGGGAGGGGGATGAGGAAGCGTGGAACGGTGTCTGGGCATGGCACAGCACGGCACAGCATGTCACGGCACGGCTCTGGCTCGGCAGCAAGGGGAGGGCAGGGGTGGGACCCGCGGGAGAAGGTGGAGTTATCCCTTGGTCCCGGGGAGCTGGTCTGACAGGAATTGGAGAAAAACACTCCGGGTGGCTCCGGGTGGCTCCGGTGTCCCGGTCCTGCCCTGTCCCAGCCCTGCTCCCACCCAGACCCCGATGGATCCCCCCCGGGGGTGAGGGCAGGGCAGGTCCCCGGGGCATCCAGGGGCTCTGCTGGCCTGACCCTGGCCCGGTGAAGATGTGCCAAGTGGGTGAGTCTGGCTCTGGCGTGGGGATCACAACAGGAGGGCTCCATCTCTGCCCTCCTGCAGGGGAAACTGAGGCAGGGAGGGAGGGAGAGGAGCTGAGGGACTCGGATGGGGTCAGAGAAGGAGCTGGGTGGTGATGGGTGTGTGGAGAGTGGGATCCCAAGGGGGAACAGCCCCACAGTCACTCCTGGAAGTGCTGGGTGCCAGAACCCAGCCCGGGAACTGCCATTTGGGGACAGCTGCTCTCCCAGAACTTCCTCATTACCCCAAGGAGCCCCAGCTCTTCCCAGCCCCACAGAGACCCTGTGGGCCCCACACCTTTGCTCCAGTCCCACCAGAGCTGGCTGGACCAGTGGTTTGCATACCTGGGCTACCGATGGCTTCACCTCCCTGCCAGCACGGGGCACATCCTCTGGGGCTGTCCCCAAATGTCCCATTCCTGTGCCAGGCAGGGACAGCTCACCCCACACCCTCCTCTCCCCTCCTCTCAGGCCACCTTGATCCCAGCAGCCACCGAAAGGTGCTGATGAAAACGGGGCTCATCCTCCTCATCCTCGGGCACCTCAACTTCATCACCGGCGCCCTCGTCCACGGCACCGTCCTGCGCTTTGTGGTCACGGCCCGCGATGCCACCTCCCTGCACTACGGTGTCACCAACAGCGCCTCCGTCATTGCTGCACTGCTGGTACAGCTGGGACTGGGGCTGGGGACATGGAGGGACGTGGGGAAGGGCTGGGATGAGGGAGGGATGCAGGGTGGGAAGGGCATGGGATGCAGGATGGACACTGCTCTGTCTGCCCTTCCCCACTCTAAACAAACCTTTCTCGCACAAACCCGGGGAATTTAACACTCAGGGGCTTTGTTATCGGGTGAGGCTGTGGGAGATGGAGCACTGCCCCTTGGGTGAGCTTCCAGGGACAATTCCAGCAGGGAAAGGGCACTGATGTCCCCCGGGGCAGGCGCTGCTCCTCGCTGACCTCCCCGTGCTTTTCACAGACCATCTCCTGTGGAGTCTCTGCCCTGCTGCTCTCCCATCACCTCGGCCCTGCTGCCTTCGTAAGCACCCCCAGCCCTTCTCCCAGCACCCAGGGGGCTGCAGCCCCCGCAGGGAGCCCCCACAACCCCTCTTTGGGGTCCGTCCTGGGGAGGGGACATCCCCCCTGTCCCCGCGCTGCCTCTTCTCTCCCTCCTGCAGAAATGGGCGCTGCTGTCCCTGAGCGCCTGCAGCAGCCTGTGCTCCCTCTGCTGCCTGCTGGGGCTGCTCGTGGCCGTCGGGCTGACCCTGAGCAACCAGGGCCGGGTGTTGCTGGCCCCCTGCTCCATCGCCAGCACCGGCCTCGCCCCGATCTCCCGCGAGTGCCCCTTTGACCCCACCCGTGTCTATGTGAGTCCCCCTGGGCTGGGGATGGGGATGTGCCGGGCATGGGGAGAGGATGCAGGGAGCTGATGCTCCCTCTGTCTCCCAGAGCTCCACGCTGTCCCTCTGGGCCATCTCCCTCCTGCTCGAGGCCGTGGAGATCTTCTTCAGCACCCGCTGCCTCCTGCTCGCCCTCGAGCTGCTCCGCCTCGGCTGCTGCTGCCGTGGGATGCTCCGGGTGAAGGTGATTCCTGATTCCCCTGCGGGGCTGGGACAGAGCTGGCTGGGCTCAGGGATGGATCCAAAGCTTCCACCCCTCTGGGCCCACTCTCATCATCCTCTCCGGCTTCCAGGTGTCTTTGCAGGCGGCCCCTGTGGAGAGCCCCGGCCCCGGGCAGTGCCTGGCCTTGCTGAGGCTGGACAGTGTGGAAATTGCCCGGCTCTGAGGGATAAACGACCCTGTGGATGTGTCCTGGCTGTTCCTGCTCCATTCCAGCCCCACCACAGGACTCAGCTGCCCCCCAGGGTGTGTGGACACATCCCCTGGAACATGAGCCCATCCCACGGCCTTGGTTTGCCTGGGGCTGCAGCGAGGGAGGAAACTGGGCTGGATCCAGACCCTGCAGGGAGGAGCTTTCCCCGGGGGTTCCGTGTCCCCTTTCCCAGCACGGACTGCACTGACACGAACTTTATTCTGCAGGTATTAAAGACCAGAAGCACGGGCCCTCCTGCAGCCCCACCCCCTGCACGGGCCGTGGGGAGGGGGCTGACCCAGCCCTGCCCGTTGTGATGTTTTCATGTGGGGCTTGGTGCTGGGGACCCCCCAACCACCGGGGCTTTGTCCCCTGGGCTGTGTCCCCACACCTGGCCACCAGGCTGGGCTGTCCCCCTGCCCCAAACCCCGGTGCTGGTGGGGACTGTCCTCATTCGGGGCAGACCCTGCCTCCATCCTCCCACCAGTAAAACCAGTTCAGGAGCTCCCCCGGGGGTGGGGAGTGTCCCCTGGGCTCCCCTCACCCCAATATCAGCCGGGCTCCAGCTCTCATCCCACGAGGGGCTGTGGGGGCACAGCGGGGACAGCAGGGGCCGGGTAAGGGACAGTGACCTCTGCAGGGTCGGGGGTGGCAGAGGGGGGGACTGTGGGGGTCTCTGGGGCTCAGAACTGCATGGCCCCGCTGGGGTCGCACTGCAGCAGGCGCACGATGGACGGGTCGCTCTTGGCCCCTCGGATGAACTCCTCCAGCGAGAGCTTCCCTGCGGGGAAGGGGACACGGCTCAGGCGCCACCCAGCACCGGAGACCGCCCAGCGCAGCCCCTGGACACGCCCCCAGCCGGGGGGAGCACCCTGGGGTGCCCAGCACCCTGAGCCCCTCCACGCCAGGGACATGAGCCATTTAATCAGCGTGCGTGCTGCTCCTTGTGAGAGCCCTGGATTTAGCCATGAGACCTTTCCCTAATCCCCTCTGGCTCCTCTCATTTACCGTCGTTATTAGTGTCCATCTGGCGGAAGATTTTGTCCGTCCTTTTCTCCGGGGTGGATTCGTCTTCGGGCATGTTCATCACGGACGAGACCATTTTGTAGATGGCCTGGGGCAAGGACAGGGGGTGAGGGTGGCTGTGGGTGGGCTCCTGGGACAGAGACAGAGCTCTGGGCTTTGCCTCCCTGGGAATGGGGCTGGAGTTTAACACCCTTCCCATGGGATGAGGCTGTGAGGGGCTTCAGCTGCCAGCACAGCCAGGGCTGGAGCTGCTCCTGCAGGGAGGATTTGGGCACTGCGGTGGCCATGAGAACCACCAGGTTGGGATTTGGGCAAGGAGAGCGTCTCCTGCCCGTTTGCCAACACCACCAGGCGTGCTGGGGGACACCTGCCCACCCTGGAAGCACGGGAAGGGTCCCGGGATGGGATAACAAAGGGCCATCCCCAGGCAGGGAAGGACTCGGGATGCTCCAGGATAAAACCATCCCTGCAACCACAGCTGAAAGCAGCAACGAGTTCACCCCCGGTACTGCCAAACCCTGTCCCGGGGGGGTCCCACAGGGTGAAATCCCCAACCCACCCACACCGGGGGAGGCGACAGCCACCGCTCCACCGCGGTGACACCGGGGGGAGCTCAGACAGAGCCGCGGCGGGGCGGGGCGGGGCCGCCCGGTACCTGCACGATCTCCAGCATCTCCTCCCGGCTGATGTAGCCGTTGCCGTCCAGGTCGTACATGCTGAAGGCCCACATGAGCTTCTGCTCCAGCTTGCCGCGGGAGGTGACGCTCAGGGCGATGATGAACTCCCTGAAGTCGATGGTGCCGTCGCCGTTGGTGTCGAAGGTGCGGAAAACGTGCTCGGCGAACTTGGAGGCGTCGCCGTAAGGGAAGAAGTTGGCGTAGATCTTCTTGAACTCCTCCACGTCCAGCATGCCCGAGGGACAGTCCTTCAGGAAACCTTTGTACCAGCCCTGCAGCTCCAGGTCGGAGAACTCCGTGTTTTCCCGCAGGTCCTGGAGCATCTCCGGGCGCAGTTTGCTGTTCTGCTTCCCCATTCCGCTGGGACGAGCCCTGGGGGGAGCGAGCTCTGCAGGGGCAGGGGTCTGACCGGGCTCGGGGGGTCTCTCTGCGCTACAGGAGGGGAAAGGGACCGGGCAGAGCTCCCTGGCAGCCCCCGGACACCCGGCCGGACGCCGATGCTGCTCCCTCCATCCCCCCTGGCCGCTCTGAGCCGTCGGGGCCAGCCCCGGGGCCACCCAGCTCCAGGCAGAGCCAGCCCCCTCCTGTTTGCGTAATAAGCCCTTATGGCTCATTTGCATAATATATAGGTGATATATAGGTGGGATCAGAGCGGCCCGGAGGAGGGGACGGGGATGGGTTCAGCCCCGGTGCCGGCGGTTCTGGGTCCAGCCCAGCTTTGGGGCTGGCCGGATCTGGGTCAGGTCCCTCGGAGGAGGGTTATTTTCAGCTCCTCCGCTGTCTCCGTGAATTTTTGATGCCTGCGGCGGGCACTGGAGCCCCAGGAAGGGCTGGGGGTGGGCTCGGGGCTCTCTCCGTGCCCCACGGTGCCCCCAGCCTGGGGGGGTCCCAGCGGACCCCAGCAGCATCACCCACAAGGGAGGGTGTCCAACACCCGGGCACCCACCTCAGGTCCCCACCCTGGGCACTCTGTGGTGACCTTGACCCACTGCCACCGTCCTGCGGTGCCCCCCAGGCTGTGCCGTGACCCCTCCGTGGGAGAGGAAGGGCTCGGGGGGATTCAGGGGTGCAGTGGGGGCTTCAGTGCCTGGAGCTGCCTTATCCAGAGTAGGGAGAGGCTGCGGCCCCCCCAAACTCCCCAAAGATCCCTTTGGACTCCGAGAGGAGCAGCCAGGAAGGGCTGGACCCCCCAGTTACAGAGGGATGGGACCCCACAGAGTCTCTCCATCACCCCCCACCCCGGCTCCAGCCCCGCTCCAGCAGCCCAAGGAAGGATCTGCGTGTCCCCCACCCCACTCAGGGGTCCCCAGTTTTGCTCCCCGAGGGCTGTGATCCCTCCCCACCGCCCGGGGCAGCTCCTGCCGCTGGGGAGGGAATCCGTGAGGGGGCTCAGCCCTCCGAGAGAGCCCTGAAGGACCCCCCAAAGCGGACACCTCGCTGCT
>VWYP01023123.1:41851-69116 GCA_013400435.1 Pycnonotus jocosus | reverse complement strand
CGGCGGGGCCCGGCCCGGAACGGCCCGGAACGGCTCGGCCCGGCCCCGAGCGGCCGCGGGGGATGGAGCCCTTCCTCGGCTGCACCGGCGCCGCGCTCCTGCTCTGCTTCAGCTACGCCGGTCTGCGCCCGGTGGAGGCAGGTACGGGCGGCCGGGCCCCGGGAGAGGCTGCCGGGGTTTTGGGGAAGGGGTTCGCTGCCAGGAGAGACCCCCGGGGAGAGGGAGCAGCGTGAGCGGGCAGGGCTGCGCCGAGGGGACGGAGTTTGGGGGGCGCCGGGACTTTGCCGGGAATTGGGTGCGGGAGAGGCGGCGATTTGGGACGCGCAGCCCCGCGGCACCGGGCTCGGGCAGCGCTCGGGTCCCAGCGTGGGCGCTCGCAGCCCGGGCATCCCCGGGGAGGGCGGCTCGTGGAGATGTGGAAACGGGGAGAGGGAGAGGAGCCCCTCATCCTGAGCTCGGCGAGGTTTTGGGCACCTGAGCAGCGGCCCCTGTTCGTGTCACAGGGATGAAGCGGAGTGGAGGGGGCAAAGCCAGGTCTGCTCTGCCAATTCCCCTTCCCGGCTCTCCAGGGCCCAGCCAGGCTCTGCTGGGAGCATCGTGGTCCCAGAGGAACCAGGGTGGCCGCAGAGGAACCAGGGTAGCCCCAGAGGAACCACCTCTCCAGTGGCACTGCTCATCCCAGCCACAAAAACCAGGCCCCTCTGAGCTGAGCAGGTCACTTGGAGTGAGGGATCCTTGGTGAAGGCAGAGGTCCCTTGAGCTGGACCTAATTTTGGAGCCACCAAGATGGACCAGAGTCCACTCTTGCCTTCACTGGCCCCAGCACCCCCTGTGTGGGTGGAAAGTGGGCATTGCTGGTGGAGCTCCCCAGCCCAAACCAGTCACCCTCCCAAGCAGTCGAGGGCTGTCTCCTTCCCTGGCTGCAAGATGTTGGTGGAACAGCTGCTTTGATTCACAGGCTGCTGATTGCCAGGATATCTTGCATTCCAGAGGGCTGGGGGTGATTATTAGGGATGCAGGGAGCTCCAGGGAGTGGAAATTCCTTCGCTCCGGCCATCCCTGGGAGTTGCTGGAGTTACATTTGGCCTCCTCAGGGCTGCAGCAACCCTGAAACGCTTTCAGCTCTGCCACCCGTCCTTGGGCAGGCATCGCCTTCTGAAGTTGCTGTTTCACAACTGCCAGATCCGGGGAGATTAATGAAACATTCCCAAAGGGAGGGAGCGAGGAGGAAAACACCGCGGCACAATGGAGGCGTCTGCAATTGTGACAGCACCCGGGGTTTTCTCTAAACTAGGCCACTTCCCTGCTCTTCCTTATCCTTGGATCACCTCGCTTGGCATCTCAGAGTAAACAGGGAGTTGTGTCCCTGCCCATAAAGCACCTCCTGCTCCTGCCTGGGCCGGGAGGTGTCTGTGCCACGCTCCTTGGAGCTCACAGTGACTTTGGTGCGGTGCCACGCACCCCCCTCTGCCTCCTCCTTCTGTGTCACCTTCTGTGTCCCCTGTGCCAAGGGTCCTGACGAGCTCTCCCTGCACCCAGGTGAGGCAGAGAACTTGTGCTGTCCCTGTTCTCCGGAGCAGGAGCAGAGGGATGAGGGCACAGAGTGATTTTGCCAAGGTCACACAGAGGTAGTGGCATTGTCACCACCAGCTCTGTGTCCCCAGCCCTGCCTGGTGATGTGACCACCAGGCCACCAAGGCACGCAAGCCAAGAGTCACTGGAAAAGCCTGGGGGGAGGAAATCATTCCCAGGCAGGGATGGAGGTCCAGGGTGCTTCCCCTTTGGACCCAGAGCTCGTGTGAGTGAGTTTAAAATAATTCCTGTCATGAAAGATTAAAGCCATCATTGCCAGGAGGGGACTGGTGCAAATCCTCCCCTGGCAATGCCAGGGCAAGGGCTGGTGAGTGGCACCAAGCACAGGCCCTGCTCTGAATCCAGGGATTTTGGCCAGGCAGGACCATTTTTTTTGCCAAGGTGATGCCAAGGTGAGTGAAGAGGGGAAGCAGGAGCAGGAGGACAAGGTGGCTGAGAAATAATCTTCAAACCAAAGCTCTTTGGCAACCCCCAAATCCCACCTGGGTGGGTGATGCCCTCCCATCATTCCCACTGCTCCAGAAGGTCCCCAAGGAAACACTTGGGATAGTTGGCAAGTCAGGAACAGGATTTAATTTTGCCCAGCAGTCCCCTCCTCGTTAGGCTGAGCTAATGAAGAGAGGGGAGCTGGGCTGGGCTCAAAGAGCACTGGGGTGATGATGGAAGACCACAAAATAGGCCACGGCCCCTGTGACTTGCAAACAGCCTCACTGCAAGGTGCCAGCCTTTAGAGCAGCTCAGGTCAGGTTTATTTTTGGGAAATGCAGAGCAGAGGTCACAACACTGCTCAGGTAAAACCTCCCCTGCCAGCACAACTCTGGGCCAGCTCTCAGCACCTGGAAAATCTCCAGTTTGAGGAGCCCCTTCACAGCTCCCCAACCTGAGCTGCCCAAAAAGGTGCCAAACCCTCCTGGGTGAGTGTCTGCTCAGCTCTGAAGTGTGTCCTCACCCCCTGAGTCATTGCAAACCACCCTCAGCCCTCCCCAGGCAGCCCCCCAGGCTCGTGGGGGGAAGGAGAGCAAAGCAAAGGTGCCCAATGTGACTCCAGGTGCTGATTCCCAGCTTGTCCGAGCTGGATGTGCTCCCCTGAGCCCGGAGATCCCGTGGATCAGGACAAACAACAAGCTCAGCAGGCTCAAGAGAGCAGCAAAAGGACTCTCAGCTATTTGGGAACAACAAACCAACCCATTCCAGCCCTTTCCCTCCATCCCAGAGGGCCGGGGAGATTCCTGGCTGGCTGACGGGTGGCGTAAGCACTTTATTGATTTCTGCGTTGGGCGTGGGAGGGATTTAATTGGGATGTGGAGGTTTCTCACCCCGGTGTCAGGCTCTCAGCAGGGATGGTGCTGTGAGAGGCAGCCAAGGTTGAGCCATCCTCTTCCAGACACTGATTCCTGCTGGGAAGATGCTTGTGGGAAAGGGAGATTCCTCCCAGAGAGATGTGCTTGCAGTTATTAACCACGCACTCCGTGGCAGTGCCATCCGTGTGCTGGTCCTGGATCCATCCTCACCCTTTGGATGTTCACTGCTAAACAAACTCTTGCTGGTTTATGAAGTGCCCAGAGGCTGAATTAGGGCCTGCATCGAGGATAATTCAGTTAAAAGCAGAAAAGTATTGAGCAGTAAAGCTGCAAACCTTTATGTGTGCTGTAAAAAGTGGGATACAAGAGCAGAGCTGGGCCAGGAGCAGGGAGCAAAATCCTGGAAAATTCAGCACTGCCCAGGAAATTCCCAGGTTTCCTCACCCCCTCTGATCCCTCTGACACTACAGAGGTGTGGGATAAGAGGAGCTAGAAAAAACCTGTGGTACTCAGTTCTCCATGGATATTTGGATCCTGGATAAAACATGCCATGATGGGAATGACTCTGCTCTGAGTTGGCAGCATTTAAACCCAAATTGTGCCACTGGGGAGACCTGAGAGGATCCTGCCTATCTCTGGGAATCTCTAGGGTAGAAATATTCCTTCCTTTTACCCTGAAGAATTCCCAATGGCTGGCTGGCTGCAGTCTCTGTGCTCCCTGCAAAGGCTCCCTGGCAGAATTTCCAGCACGTTTGGGCAGCTGCTCCCTGGGGAATCAGCCACAGAGCCAAGGGGTGGGCAGGAGGGGGCTGGGGGCCTATTAATATCCCATTTTTAGAGGGAAGTGAGCGGCCAGCAGGGAATAATTGCCTCTTTTCCCAGCTGAAGAACCACCAGTTGGCCTCTGTGCTCTTTGAAATCGCTGGATCTCAGCAAACAGCTCCTCATCCCGTGGGGCTGGGAATGATCCCTGCTCCCACACATTCCCCTGGGGCTCCCTTCATTAAAACCCTCGGGAATGCTGAGCAATGTGCCAGCCCTTCCCACATATCCCATAAAACCCACAAGCAATTACATCCACGGATGGGACCCATGCTGGGAGAGCGGAGAGCAGCAGCAAAAGGAGCTCTGTGGGAATCCACACTCGGGGAAAGGGCGGAGGGGCTGGCAGAAAACATCCCGTGGATTTTCGGGATGCTCTTTTCAGGTCGTGTCCTTTCATCTCCTGCATCCCCCAGGGATCAAGAAAGGCAGAAATCAAGAGGTACTGGGAATTAAGGCTGGGATTCAGAGTTTTCTGCAGGAAAGGGCAGCTGGAAAGCAGGGAATGAGCTGCTTCAGAGCCTCAGCTCACCAGATCATACCCCTGGGGCTCTGAGGCTGCTCAAGCCCTTCCCAGCAGGGAAGGAGCTGCTTGGGAAAGGAGCTGAGTGAATTTTAAAATGCTGGGAATACAGCACGGCCTCAGAAAAGATGCAATTCCAAGCAGCTCCATGATGAGAGGTGAATTCTGGGGGTTTTGGGGGCCCCTTGGCTGGAGAGATAAATCCAGAAATACACTTTAATTCCAGATCTATGGCCTGGACTTGGCTGGCCTGAGGTGACCCCCAAGGATGTGACATTTCCACAGGTTCCTCCTTCCCTTCAGTGATGCCTTTGTGGCCCAGGTGCCTCCCTGGTCCTACAAAACACCCCAAGGTTTGGACACCCCAATACTCAGCATCCCCCCCAATTCCCAGGGGACAGCAGCAGTGGGATGGAACAAAACCTTTTTTCCCTGCTCTTTTTCCCACCCCTCCCATCCATGCCACAGCTCCCACGGGGAATCCATGGATTCCCTCACAGGGAAGAGGGTGAGCTCCTCTTCCTCGTGCCAGCTGTGCCCATAACAAAACCAGAGTTGTAAAATTTGTGTGTGTGTGTGGCTCCTCTCTCTCCAATTAAAGTCCAACAATAACGAGGAAAACATTTAATGGAGGGCAGGGAGGGGTTTCTCAGCATCGGGAAGGGATTAAGGATGGTCTCCAGGGCTCAGGATTTTTTGGTGCACAGCGGAGGCTCCGACCTGCTCCTGCCAAAAGGGCCCCAGGCCCGGCGGAATCGGGGAGGGCTGGGCCTGGGGGTTGGGAGATTTCGGAGTCTGTGGGAAGGAAACGAGATGGGATTTTAGAAAGCCTCGGTTTTTTTAAGCTGCTATTCATGTCTAAAAGTCTTGATTTCAGCTTGAATCATCAGGGCTTCCCTTAATGAGGGGTGGGGTGATTTCTGCTGACACGAAAATGAGGATATTTTTTCCATGCAAATTTGGGCAAATATCCTCTGCCAGTTTGCAGGGTGGGATTTGCTCCAGCATCGTGCACTGGGATGAAGTTAAAAGTGCTAAAGCAGGAATCTTGCACCATTCCCTTATGGAGCAGACAGGGAATGTGCTGCCCTCAGCAGCTCTGGGGTAAACACAAAAAAACCCTCCTTGATCCACAACCCATTCCCTGCTATCCCTGCAGCATTCCCACCCTCTGTGCCTGCTCCCAGAACACCAGCAGCTTTCCTGGCTGCCACTGGCACAGGAGCAAAGTTTTCAGGAGTTGCACGTGACTCTAGAAGGAAAGAAAAATTTGGATTTTGGCACCACGAGGCTCTGCTCGAGCTGCCGACCCCCTGCAGCCAGCTGGGAAATGACAGGAATCACACCTTTTCCACTCCAGCTCAGCCAGGCTGGGACTAACAAAGAGCTGCAACAGGGCCAAGGGAGCCAAAAGTCGTGTGGAATATCTTGGAACGGTGTTTTAGGTCTTAGGAAGTCGTGATCTCATCATTTCATCTCCTGGGAATGAGGAGAAAAAGCAACCTCGTGGATGAAAAATTTGGTTCCAAATTATTCCCGCAGCTCTAGGAGCAGGAAATTCATTTTCCTGGGTTTGTGTTTCTGTCAAACACGCTTTAATTCTCTTTTTAGTGTTTTTTTTAATGCTGGTTTGGCATCACTGATTTGGGTGTAGCAGTGCAAGGGAAAGCACATTGGGATTTGCTGTCCTGGATTCCTGGATTTTAGAGCTGCTGACTTCACTACCCCATCCCTCTCTCAGATATTCTTACAAAGAAAGGTTCTAGAATGTTCCTGGCCACCCACTCCAGGTGATTTCTCCCTCACCTCCATCCAGATTCCAGTTTTGGAGGCTCCAAGCTCTGGCTTTCAGCTTTGCTGAGTGCTTCCCTCCTGCCTCACAGCTCTCCACCCTCTCCCACCACTTCCCAGAAGAGATTTTTTGCTCTCCTCCAGCTCTTCAAGGTCTTCCCAACTCCCCCATATCTTATGCCATCAGGAAACTCGGACACTTTTTATCCTGTGCCTCCCTCAAGGTCACAAATTTCAAAGGGGATCAGAACACTCCAAGTGCTGTTCCCTTTCCCCAGCTTTTTTCCCCGTGATCTCTGCTCTCTGTTCCTGTGGGGGTTAATTCATCTCTTTTCAAAGCCCTCCTCCAGCTGAAGCTGGCTAAGTCAGTGGTACCTCCTAAAACAAAATATATATATATATATAAAAACTTAGCTCCTAAAAATACCCAGGGAAGAGAACCACGGCGGGATTGAGCGGTGCAGCCGGGAAGGGCCGAGCGCTTGGCTGCAGCTGGAGGCTGTTTTGTCTCCCCATCCCTCAACTCCGTCATGTCCTCCGTATGTTCCAGCAAATTCATCAGCCATGACTCACAGACCTTCCCCGTGCACATTCCTGTCTGCTGACCGCCCCTTCCTAAAATTAGACTCGACTTTTGTTGGCTCAGGCACGGGGGAAGGTGAAGAGCTGCAGACCCACGTCCCTTCCTCGTGTCACAGCCGGCTTTGCAAGGGACTTTTATGCCAGGATCTGTCTCCCTCCTCAGCTCGTCATCGGCGCTGCTGCTGCAGGGAGGGTGAGGATGGTGAGGGATCCCATCCTCCAAGAGGGTGGCTGAGGAATTCTGCCTCATCCCATGAGGGCCAGGCCCTGGGAGATGAGAATGGTCTGGGTCAATGCCAACTCCATCATTACTCCAGAGAGGAATGACATCCCTGTGTGGAATCACAGAGACTTGCTGCTCCTCCTAAAGTCCTAAATTGGTGTGAATTCGGCCACTCAGTGACTTTTTTTCCCTCACTGAGGGATTCACTAGATTCAGTCTGGCTTGCAGATATTTTATTCCTGAGGGTCTATCTGCTGGCTGTGAAAGGAATGAGGGATCACTGTGCCAAGTGACCTTCAGCTGGGGAATTCTGTGCTCCTGTTATCCCTCTGCTCCCAGGGGAACATTCACCAGGAGTGATGTCAGACACTGACACTACAGCTTGAATATTTTCAGCCCCATCCAGGCGGCTGGGAATGACCATAAATCCAACAAGTGTCACTGGAGATGGGCACAAGTGCAGCCCTCTTGTTCTGGTGACCTGTCCCAGCCCCAAAGGGGTGGTTATAATGAAATTAATGTATTAATTTATCATAAAAGTTGGAATAAAACGACTCTTCCTCACCCTACTAACCTCCTGGGGCTACTCAGAGCACACACTGCATTGGGTTCAGGGCAAAGCTGAAGATTGTGAATTAAATTTGATCAGAGGAGGAGGAACAGAGTCCAGCTGGAAGAGCTGTGCCAAGCCCAGGAGGTAAAACCTCCCCTTGAGATGCCAGGAAAAGCTTTGGACTGGGCAGCTCCCTTGGGAAGAGGCTCCTGGGGAGATTGTGCAGGAACCCAGCTGTCCTTGGCAAGGCTGGGAGGATCCTGCTGGAAATTCAGCTGCACTCTGGAACTGGGAATAAACACAGAGCCTCAGGCTCCTGCTTTCCTGGCCTGCCCTTTCCACATTACAATCTCCACTGTGTCCTGGCAGCTCCCAGTGGCTGCTCGCTGGCTGTGCTCTTACATCAGCCACAGAACATTGTAAGAAACATTTTCTGCCAGGGAAAAGCAAAATAAACTCTCCCAGTTACTCCACTCCTGCCTTTCAAACCTCGGGAACGCTCATCAAAGCAAAACAAATCCATGGCAGAGCTGGAATTTCCTCCCAGCTGTCACTGTCAGGTTCTAACAGGGAACAACAGGGAAAAAATGTGTCTGGGGAGGATGGGATGAATGAGCTGCTCAGGGCTCGGTTGTGGTGTTCAAAAAATTCTTCCCAAGGGTTGGGGATTTCACACATGGAGCCGTGGAATGGTTTGGGTTGGAAGGGGCAGGAAGATCAGCCAGTCCCATCCCCTGCCGTGGGGAGGGACAACCTGGCCTTGGACACTTCCAAGGATGGGGCAGCCACAGCTCCTCTGGGCGACCTCCACCACCCTCCCAGGGAAGGGTTTCTTCCCTATATTTAACTTAAATTTCCCCTCTATCACTTTGAACCCGTGTTGAGTGCAACTCATATTCTCAGGTGACATCTCCTAGATCCGCCGTGGGAATTGAGACCTGGAATTTCCAGGTCACATATCCAAAATGGATCCTGAGGAAGGTCCTTTCCTTCCCTTGCTGTGTCTCCTGCCCCTGTAAAGGCTCTGCTCTCCCTCCTTGCAGACAGCCCCTCGGCTCCAGTAAATGTCACAGTCAAACACCTGAAAGCCAACTCGGCCGTGGTCACTTGGGATGTCCTGGAAGACGAAGTTGTCATTGGATTTGCGATTTCCCAACAGGTACCGTGCCTAGAATGACCCAACTTCAGCCATGTCCATCTCCCCTTCAGGTCCCTTCAGTTCCCAAATCCTCTTGCTGCAGTTTAAGCCCATTCATTCCCATCCTGTCCCTCGTGGTGTTGGAGGGGATTTGGCTCCTCCATCCCCTTTGCAGCAGCGTTGGTGGCTGCAGAGAGGGAAGGATCCCGATGGTTTCTCCTCATCCACGTGGTGGGCAGGACAGGAATCAGTGGCCTTAGGTGCCAGCACATGCACACAGGGAGGGAGGCCTCTCCACCACTCTGTGCTCTCCTCTCTCGGCTTCCAGAAGAAGGACGTGCGGATGCTGCGCTTCATCCAGGAGGTGAACACCACCACCCGCTCCTGTGCCCTCTGGGACCTAGAGGAGGACACTGAGTACATTGTGCATGTCCAGGCCATCAGCATCCAAGGCCAGAGCCCTGCCAGTGAGCCAGTCCTCTTCAAGACCCCCAGGGAAGCTGAGAAACTAGCCTCTAAAAATAAAGGCAAGTGTGGGTGAGTTCCTACGTGGCCCCTGGGACACAGGGCTCTGCAGAGAGGAACCAGGATCCTGTGTGGTGAGAGGAGCTGGGAGAAACCCTGTGGGATAAATAGGATCAACCCAGTGGGGAAAACAGGATAAACCCTGTGGGATAAGCAGGGTAAACCCTGTGGGATGAACACTCATGGAGCTGTGTCCTCTCAGGATGTGCTGGAGGTGACAGGGAGATGCTGCTGGAGCTGGCTCCTCCTTCTCCCATTTCAAATGAGATTTAACAAAGTCAGGAGGAGGTTTGCAACTCTGTGTCCTGCTCCCTACAAGTGCAGAATGCCAGGGAATATTCCTGGCCAGCCTATGACCTCCCTGGATGGCGCTGGGCACACCACTGCCCACAGGGTGGGATTCACAGGACCTCCTGTCCTTGGATTTCAGGGAAAAAAATACTCACAGGCTTCCACTTTTCTTACATTTTCAATATTTCTGCCAAATCACAGAGAGCTGAGGTTGCAAGATCTCTTGAGATCACCCAGGCAGGGTCAAGAAGAGCAGGTTGTCCAGGATTACATCCAGCTGGGTTTTCAGTATCTCCACGGAGAAAATCAGGCACTTCCTCACTGGCAACTCCTTCACTTGTTCCTCTTTAGCCAAACCAGGCTGTTGAGGGTTTTCTGTCAGCAAGGATCTTGCTCCAGAGAGGGTCTGGCATGCAGGGCTGTGGGGACACCCAGGTCCCTCCCTGCCTGCTGGGGGCCCAGCCTGTTCCAGGGTTTTTGGCCGTGGTTCTGAGGATATGAGTCCTTGACTCTCTTTATTAAACTGATTTGGAGGCTGTAAATCCTGAATTGCTGTTTATCTGGAAGCACTAAGAGGAGCACTGCTCCTTTCCTGGGGGCCTGAACTGTAATCTCCTTAATGCTTTGAAGCCAAAGGAGGCGAATTATGCCCTGCAAAAAAGGCTCTGCTCCTTTCTGAATCCCAAAGCTCCGCTAAAAAATATCCTGCCAGGCCCTCCACGCTGCTGAGCTGGAACTGCTGGAGCATGCAAGGCTTTGTGACAGGTGCAGATGGCACTAACAGGGACAGGGACAGCAGAGAGAGCAGCCATGGGGACAGATAACACTGCCCTGTCCCACTGCTCCTCCCTCACCCTGTCCCCTCAGGATGTCACAGGATGAATCCTGAAACCCCAGATTGGTTTGGGTTGGAGGGGACATAAAACTCATCCTGTTCCACCCCCTGCCATGGACAGGGACACTTCCACTATCCCAGGGTGCTCCAAGCCGGACTTGGACACTTCCAGGGATGGAGCAGCCACAGCTTCTCTGGGAAATCCATTCCAGCCCCTCCCCACCCTCACAGGGAGGAATTCCTTCCTAAATCCTAATCCAGGTGCCCTCTCAGGACTCTGTCCCTGCTGGCTCTGCCCTTCACACACTGATTGGGGTCGGGGGCACTCCTAAACCAGGCTCTGAGCTGGGGTTGGGGTCTCACTGGTGTCTCTTTTGGTGTCTCTTTGCCCTTGGTGCAGATGAGGTGACGATGAAGGAGATGGCGAAGAAGAACCAACAGCTGCGAGCGGGGGAAATTCTCATCATTGTTGTGGTGTTGTTCATGTGGGCAGGTCAGTCCCAACTCTCTGCCAAAAATAATATCCATGGGATATCCTTAGGAATGCCTGGCTGCACGTGGAACCATGGAAGAAAGCTTTCCTCCCACAAAAACCATGAAGTTCTCAGCTGTAAGGGCACCTCAAGTTGGGCTTTGCAGCTTGAGTTTGGTCCAGCAGGAAGCAGAAAAATGGATTTGATGGAAGCAATTCCCTTATGGCTAATCCTGTAATCTCATTTTTTTTTTTCCAGACTGCCCTGATTATAACGCCCTCAGCCACAGAATCATGGAATGGTTTGGGTTGGAAGGGACATAAAGATAATTTTGTTCCACCCAACCTTCCACCAGAGCAGGTTGCTCCAAGCCCTGTCCTGGAACGTTTCCAGGGATCCAAATATCCAACATGATATGCCCTGAGTCCTTCAGATATTACAGGTTGCAGTAATTTTCTGGATATTATATTACTGCAATGCTCAGGCAAAACAGAGATTTAAGAGCCTTGCTCTCCACACCCACATATTTTACATTTATATTTATATTTATATATTTCCCACAAAAATTTCCCCATTACAGATGTGGATGGATGAATCCAGGTGACACTGAATCAGATCTATGTATAATAATTATCTTTTTTGCATCTCCAGAGACCGGACAGCAATTATTCCTCTGGCCAAGAATCACATGAAAACCTAAATGAACTTAGAAGATTTCCAGAAGCTCTAGGCTGTTATTTTTTTCAGCATTTATGTCATGTTTTAGTTGTGCACATCCCAGTTTCAATACCCTGCCAGGGAAAATAATCATGAATAATTACATGGGGGTGATTGAACAACTGATTCATCTCCCTGCTGTAGAATAATCTGAGACTTGGATCAGCTGGGAACAAAGAATTTGCTAATCCCACAATTTCCCTTCCAGACAAATGACTTCCATTTAAAAAGCAAAAGGGGTGTGGGGAGAATCTCTCTACATCAAATGGGTTCTTTAAGAAATCTCAATACACAAAAAGTCCTTCCAGCTTTTAACCTGTCCTGTACGACAATATTTGGGAAAATCCAAATGGAACCAGTCCGTGCCCAGGGCTCTGGATTGAGCCAAGCCCCACCTCTTGTTTCTGGGATTTTTCACGGCATTTTTCCTTCTTTGTGTGTCAGTTTTACCCGCAGAAATCACACAAGGAGCGGCTGTGGCAGATGTGAACGCCTTTTCTCCTGCAATCAGCCATTTACCCACATTCCCAAAGAAAGAATTTGGGCCACTGTGTTTATCAGCAAAGCCTGGGGGCAACTGCCCAACTCGTTTTATAGAGCAGTTGATGATGTGATGCTGGAGGATTTAAATATATTTGGCTATTAAGGAAGAAATTTTTTTTCAGGGAGGGAAAAGCAGCATCTGCCTGGATCCACTTCACCTACGTGTCTGGAATCCTCAGGCAGAGATGTTATTTGGTGGAAACATCACATAAAAAGCTTCTCAGCCAGACATTTGCAGTCATCTTACGTGCCACGGCTGCCCCTGCTTCCCTCTCCACGTGCCTGGGTGTGTGTGGGAGGAAATTTCCACTCACAGCTTGTGCTGGTGCCCGTTTTGCAGGTGCTGGCAGGTTCAGAACCTCTCCTCTGCCAGCTCCAGCTCCAGAGGACAAGGAGCAAAGGACACATTTTCAGCAGGCAGAAATTCCAGGAGCTCCAGTGCTCGCTGAACCGCGAGCTTGGTGTTGGTGCAGGTCCAAACGCAGGGCTTAAAACACTTCATAACAGGGAAGCTGGAATCTAATTAATCTTCTGTCGTCCTGTCTAACTAGTTTAGCGTGGAGTTAAGGGAAGAGCCAGAGGGCTGCCTGGCTGTGGGCTGGGAGGAGCTGGGAATGCAGCCGAGGCTGGCCAGAAGGGATGTGTGATCTCTCTGCTGCTTGGTGTGATCGCTGATGCTCTCTCCCGGCAGGGGTGATCGCCCTCTTCTGCAGACAGTACGATATCATCAAAGATAACGAGCCCAACAACAGCAAGGAGAAAGCCAAGAGCGCCTCGGAGAACAGCACACCCGAGCACCAGGGCGGGGGCCTCCTGCGGAGCAAAGTGAGTGCCCGAAACCCATTTCTGCTAAATCACCCCCCCCCAAAAAAACCTCTCCTAAAAAATCCTCCCCGCTCCGCAGCCGGGATGAGGGAAGGGAACACCCTCCACACCCACGGCTCTGCTGATCGGAGCTTCACTCCCACCTCCTGGATCCTGCGTGGCCGGCAGAAATCAGATTTCAAGCCATGTTTTCTGGATGATNAAAAAAAAAAAAGTTCCTTGGGTCCTCCCACAGCAGCACGTGGCAAAGAGGACACTGCTCCTGTAATTAACTGGAGAGTTAATCAGGAGGAGCAAAGATGGTGCCACACATGATGTTGAAGTGTAAATAGGTCAAGCTTTTAATTTATCTCAACTTATTTCAATTAATTTGACTTCCTCGTGTTTCTGTCCACATCCCCACCATATTTATTTAGTATTTTAAATAGTTATTATGGTTTATGATGGTTCAGAAGCAATGATGAACCCCACAAGCCTAAAACCTCAATTCTGACCCTTTTTCATCATCATGGGAATGAGAATTTTCATACAACACGACCTGCAGACTTGCCCTGAGCTCTGCTGTGATTTTTCCCTTCCGTACATCTGTTTTTCCTTTGTTTTCTCTTCTAGTTTCCAAAAAACAAGCCCTCAGTGAACATCATTGAAGCATGACAGCCTGACACCTGAGAGATGGACTCCATCCCTCACTCTCACTCCGCCTCTGAGCCGTGATGACTGGGGAGGTGAAACATTGTCGGAGCGATTTGCAAAACAAGACCTCGTGATTGTCACTCGCTGGCATCCACCTCCTCATCCTGTGTGTTCTGCAAAACATCTGGCCAGGAAGGGAAATCCTGCAAAAAAACCCCAACCAAACAAACCCTGACACCCAAACAAAGAAGATGGAGAAGAATCGGTGATTACTGGAGCGAATCACTTGGGTTGGAGCAGTGCTCCATCTTCTGGGAGAGTTTTCCTGGGTTTTTTTTTGGGAATGCACAAGGTTCTGTTGTGTCTTTCTCTGGTCTCACTGGCACTCCATCCCAGCAGTATTCCCAGGCATCAGGCACATCCCTCTCCGAGCAGGAACAGAGGGAAGCTCATGGCAAACACCACCGAGAAGCCAAATTTTGGCTGCTGTGCGCTCGGGCCTTGCTTCGTTCATCGATGTGTGTCGTGTAACACGTCTTGCAGGTGGGTTTTTCAAACAAAACAAACAAACAAACAAACAAACAAAAAAGGCATTCCCCAGTTTTCATTGCCACCAGGAGAACTTCCCTGGTTGTTCTCCAGCCAGGCTGTCTCTCCTCTCTCACACCGGTGCTCTTCACCTCAGAGAAAATCGGGGAACACTGAGGCACAGACCAACACGAGGGGACACCAGAAGCTGTTGTTTAGCTTCCAGGATAATTTCAACCATTTTCTTCGTGGTATTTTCAGCCTGGGCCTGAATCCACCACCAATGGGATAAAAGGTCCATAAAAATGTAGCCAGTCAGCAAAAAAAAAAGAAAAAAAAAAGGAAAAGATACAAAGAAAAAGACGAAATACCTGATGATACCGGTTGCTATGCAAGGTCTCCAGGGGCAAGAGCTGTTTATTGTGGAAGGCTCTGGCCTGAGGAGCCTTTTTCTGAGGGCTTAAGTTCTTAAAATGCTTCTTTTAGTGAAGTTTCTGCGTGGGAAGGGCTGGTTCTTCTGATGTTGGAGCAGCAGGAGCCTGCTGGAGACAGCCCTTCCCAAAAAGGGATGAGGATGGATGGGAAAGGGGCTGGGCTTCTCCTCTCTCTTAGGAAATGCTGGAGGTTTGTAAGCTGACAGGATCCCTGGGGATTGCTGGTGCTCTGGAAAGCTGGGAGATGCAGGACCATGACATGAAAAAGATTTACTCTTTGTAGTGTGCCATGGGGTATCTGTATTTATTTAATTCCTCCACAAGACCACTCCATATGCACTTAGGGGATGAGGCAGGATCTGACTCGTTCCATCAAATGCCAACAGGGGTTGGCCTGAGGAAGGTTTGGAGGAGCCTGGGTTGGGAATCCCTGCAGTGAGGAGCTGCCATCTCTCCTCTTCCCCTGTCACCAGCTTTTCCCAAAGAGCTGGGTTGGGAGAAAAGCACTGGGAATTTCTGCAGATGTGCTGGTTCCAGCCAGGCCAACCCCAAAGGTGTCTCCAGGATCCTTTGCCTGAACATACTCTTCCATCACCAAGAAGGAGAGGTCACCACCTCTGATACAGACAGAGCAATAAACATTTTATAATGTACAATAAAAGATTAAAGGTGTCTCTTGTGTCCTTGTAATGCCTGGATTTTAATTATTTCATGTTCACCTGCTTTCAGCAGCACACACCCCCTCGAAATGGGGGATTTTGTGTTTCCCAACCTAAAATCTAAACAGACCTACAACCTGAAATATTTTCTCAGTGTCTGGGTGGAGAAATCCAAGGAGGTTCAGAGTTGGTTCTGGCTTCAGGACGAAACAAAACTTGCACCATAAATAACACCCCAACCCCACCTAGCAAAATTCTTCAGCCACGTCTGTTATCTCCTAAGGAAGAAATAGCATTTGGAATCCAGAGCCCTACAAAGGGAGATTTAGGACAGATGGTACAGCATGTGCAAAATGATAAGGGAGATGCTCTCTCCTAATCCTGGAGCAGACAGCCAAGCAAGCAGCCCTCAGAGAGCTGCTCCAGAGGAAATCCAGCCTGGTAATTTGGCAGCTTGGGGTGGTGTGTGGCTGTTTTTAAAGCCAGTTGTCCCTGAGAATTCAGACTATATCCCTTTTTTTCCCCACAGTTGTTGTTCCCTAGGGACAGGTTTAAGCTATTTCTTTCCTGACAGAGATGTGATCACTCTTTTGGTAGAGCAGAATTAAATTTAAAGTGTCAGCGTGGGGCAGAGTTCAATATTCACATGTGGCACGAGGTGCCAGGGTTATTTTGATAACCTGCATTTGATAACCCATAACTGCAGGCTTGGAGAGTAAGGAAATGTTTGTGAAGAGAAACAAATGGGAGCTGGCAGAATTCAGCCCAGACAGGGGCTCCAAACCACTCAGTTCAAGTGATTCTCTTCAAGGGAATTTTTCAGCCACTCTGAATTGAGGTGAAGGAGTAAATCCACACTTTAGGAAAAGGTTATAGGAGAAGAAAGTTATTTGAAATGTTGCTGTTCTGAGGGTCATAAACATCAAAGCTTTAACTGCTGTGTGGGTATTAAATCCCACTGTAACCCATGAGAGTCAGCCCCTGTGTGAGCTCAATCCTAAACCCATCTTTAGAACAGAGGCCTCGTTCCCATCAGCAGCTGCCAAAAGACACTCCTGAGGTGGTTTACAGTCAATAAAGGCAGGAGATCAGGCAAAAATAAACCCAAGACACACCGAGGGAAGTCATGCTGGGCCACAGCACAAACCCACCCTCCAGACCACCCACGTCCCCCCACGTGTTTTTGCCCTGACTGCTGATTTTGACTCATTGTTGGAAGCGGGGAGCTGCAAAAGGGAGGTTTCAATAAATCCTAAAAAGCAGCAAGTGGGAGTGGGCTGCAGTGCCAGGGATCCCAGAGAGGCTGATTCCCTGCCGGTCTCTAAAAAAGCAAAGCCCTCCCAGCTGGCTGGGGACAAATCCCAAATTGATTTCCAAGAACCAAGCGAGCAGAGATTTTTGGGGTACAATAGGAGCAGAGGGAGCTGCAAACAAAACCCCTTCGCCAGCACACCCAGGGCGTGTTTGGAGTTAAGCACCGCTCTCCTCCCTCCTTTTTTCCCCGGCACTGTAATATTATGCCTACAAGTACAATTTAGCCAATAGATTCCTCCCCCACGAGTTTAGCAAAAAAGGAGCCGCGGGAGGAAGTGTGGAGCAAACAAATCCTGCACAGCGCGTCCTTCCAACTCACAACACAGCCCCAGCCACTTGTCACCCCCTCCCCCGGGCCACCAGGCTCCGTGCTCCGAGGAAAACGGGAACACGAGGCTTTTTTTTTCTTTCTTTTTTTTTGATTCCCTGCCACTTCAATAGAAGGCGAGGAGGAAACACCTACACGGAGGGAAGTGTTAGCACAAGCTCAGCTGGTAATGGCTTTGCTGGAGGAGATGCCAAGGGAGAGGAACAGGCTGCTGATGGCGGTGTTTGCCAAAGACGGCAGAGGTGACATCACTCCAAAACCAATGTCACAGCTGCACATCCATTTTTTTTTCCCCCCAGCAAAACACCTCGGCGAGGCCGGAGCTTCCCGAGGACAGAGCTGAAGATGACACCGTATGTTTTCGCTAAATGTAATTTCCCCCAGATTTGCAGCAAATAAAAATAAATTTTTTAAAAAAAGCTTCCTAACGACGCGTAATGAGCTATTAGAGCCTCGTCTGGAAGCGGAGCTGACCGAATTCAATTCTTCTCCAAGCTGCCCGATCAAGGCACGCTTGTTATGCTAAAATATCTTCTGTTTCCTCCACAAATCTGGCGTCTATTGAATTGTTTGGTGACCTCAGGCATTAAAATGATGCTCTTCCCCCTCGGTGGTGCTGCAGCCCACACGTCTTGAGGGAAAAAAAAAAAAAAAAAAGGAGCTGGATTCTCCTTCAGCCTCAATTTTGGTGAAGTAAGTTCCAAATGAAGAATCTTCATTATTAGTGACAGAGCCGGGGAAGGCACAGCTTGAATTTCAGATTCCCAGATGGAGGCAGCAAAGCTGGCAGCCAGAAAAAAAATCCTCTTTTTCCTTGGAATCTGGACATGCTGGAAGCTGAACCATTGAGTGGAAATAACGACAGAGCCCCACGATGCCATTTGACACTTTGCAGCATCGTTGTCCTTTTGAACTCACAAAACCCCCGCCTTTAATGCCACCAACTTCTAAATAAAACCTATTTGCACCATCCAGACCTGTTCTGCACCTAAATATCCACCTTTAATGCAACCAACTGATAAATAAAACCTATTTGTACCATCCAGACCTGTTCTGCACCTAAATATCCTCTCAAACCAGCGGGAGAATATTATCAGCTTCCACTATTTCCCGTTTCAGGATGGATTTCTTCCTTCTTACAGGGAAGAGTTGGTTAGTTTTTGAGAGGAAAGCAGAAAAAAAACCCCCACACAGTGGTTTTATTTCAGTCTCATTGTTTTCCAGCTGCAATACATTGATGAACACCATCAAATTCTTAATTGTGAGGCATTTCATCAGCACTCACACAGGACTTGCACAAAGCCGGTTTTATTCCAGTTTTTATTGATATCACTGGGTCCTACTACAGCAAAAATCAGCAGAGGGCCCTTGGCTACTCTCTGACAGCAAACACACAGCAAAATATTCTCTGTCTGTCCTTCCATGAAGGTTTAATCCACAATCCCTCCCTCCTCTCCCCACCATTCAGATGTGAATCGTTTGCAATGTCAAAGAGGGAAAATTGCAGCTCCAAAGCTGCCCAGAAGCCAAAATCCTTCCCAAAGGGCAGAGTTCTGCTTCATGGCAGAGTTTTACACTCCCAAAGAACACAAAACCCCCGAGTGATGGAGGCACCATCAGCACCTCCCTGGCACGGTCAGGAGCTGCTTGCTGGGAATTTCCATCCCTGGAAATATCCAAGGCCAGGTTGGACAGGGATTGGAAAAACCTGGGATATTGGGAGGTGCCCCTGCCCTGAGTGAGATGATCTGAATGATCTTTATGTCCTTTCCAACCCAAACCATCCTGGGATTCTGTGGATATGCACTGAGCCAAAATTTCAATTTTTTTTTAAGATCACATGAGCCAAAAGCGTCCCCAAAAACAGTCAGATTGCGATGATAAAAACACGAGGCGATTTGCTGCCTGAATAAACTTAATTTGCTCTCCAAAATTCCACTTATAAATACCTAAAGGAGTCACAAGGCCCTGCTGGCACCCCTGGGAAGAACATTGGGAAGATCAACCTCTCCAACTTGGAGTTGCTCAGTAGCACAGCAAAGGAGAAAATGACACCTAAAAGCTGCAAAATATTTAAAAACTCCAGTGCAAAGCTCATTAAATGCTTTTGCAGAAGAAGTTACAAATGAAACTTAAAACCACTGAAAACCAGACCAATTAACACCTCTAAATGTAGAACAAGAACCAACACAAAAAGCAGCAAAATTCGATGGGGTTGCACTGGAAGTGTGCAGGAATTTTCTAGAAATCCTGGGGTTTGGCCAAGTTCTTGCTCACCCGCTGGCTATAGGTTGGGATTTGGGGAATTTCTGCAAAAAAAACTCAGTCAAAAAGTTAAAACAAACACAAGAGGAGCATTTGGATGAGGCTGGAGCAGCAGCATCTCTAAAAACAAATCTCCATTTCCTTGGTGCTCACAGCTGGTACCTGATTTTCTTGGCAGGAGGATTTCAAAGCGAAACCACATCCTAAGAAGGCACCTTGAGAAGGGAGAACATCAAAGTTCCTTTCAGGAATTCTGCCTGGTGCTTCATCACTTCCTTTGCAAAGCTCCTTCTGCCTGGCCCACCACAAAGGCTGACTGGTTCAACTTCAAACAAAAAGTAAATTTTCCTCACAAAGAGCTGCACCCTCCTCAAATCCTCTCATTTGCACGTTCTGAAATAGCAAGACCAAACCTCACAAACTTTAAGGCAGCCTCAGAAAAGCAAGATTAAAACCCAAACTACTTCAAGGGCTTGGTTATCTGCAAGACTCAGAGTGCTATAAAGCTTTGCCCCATCTGTGTTCCAAAAAAACCCCAACTTTGCTGCCTTGTTTTGATCTTATTTATGCACGGGGATGAGCTTAACTCAGGAAATCACATTTCTGAACTGCAAAACCATCTGGGTTTCAAAGCAAAACCCAACCATGGGGGTCACTCCTGAAAAAACACAATCTGGTTTGGAGCAGGAACATCTGCCTGGCACTGGGTTGTCACCTCTGTCACAGCACAGAGAGTTTTATTTTCACTGCTCAGCAAGAACAGGCTGAGAAAGGCTCCAGCCAAAGCAGCTTGGGCTGGATTCCACTCAGAGCTCAGGGAAAGGCCAATTCCCTGGAATTTTGCCCTTCCCAGGGTAAAATTCAGCACAGCACAGAGGCCAGGCCAAACTCCAAGGTTTTTCCATCCTGCAGCCATGTGAGGGATGTGAATCACAGCTCCTTCCCAGGGAACACAGAGCCTCCCCAGCAATCCCAGATCTCCTCCAGGAACTGCAGGATCAGCTCCTCTTCACCCAAAGGAACAACTTATTGCCCAAAAAAAAAAAAAAAATCCTTCTAGAAGGGATTTTTCAAAGTTTTTCCTGAGAAATCCACGGGTTGTTTGGGAGGAAGGGAGGTTCTCCAAGGCAAACTCTCACCAAACACAACAGCTCCCATTTTCTGCAGGAAGTGTAGAAGAAATCACTATTTTTTTACAGATTTTGAGCCTTCCCACATCTCAGTTCCCTCCCTTGGCCCTGTGAGTCAGAGGTGAAAGGGGCCATAAAAACAGAGGGAACATTTCCTACTGCCAGGGGTGCACTTTTCACCCCTGAGGAGACACAAGGACTTGGACAAACTTTCACCCTGACTCACCCCAGGAAAAGATTGGAGCTCCTCTCCAAGAGGGGAAGTCCCAGGGCAGATTAATCCCACCAAATATTTGGAGGAATTTATCCCAGTGCCTCACCACCCACCCCAGGGCTCAGAGGCCTTTTGGCCTGAGGAAAGGGGGCTGGATGAACTCAGCTGCCATGGAGCAGTGCTTAAAAACATTTGGAGTTTTTTTCTCCTCGGGCACATCCTCATTTCTTCCACAACAGTTACAGATTAAAGATTTGGGATAAGGTTTTCAGGTAAATTCCACTCATTTAGGAACCAGGAGCTTGGATTATTTGGAGAAGTCCCTAGAGCAGGAGTATCACACTCTGAACGCAGGTAACTTCTCACTCTCCTCACCATAAACTTAGAAATTCAATTTATCAATTCCTACCCCATCCCACATCTCTTGAAATTTAGGGTTTGGAGGTGGATTTTATTTGCTTTGAAGTGAAATCTCTTTCCTGAGCTCAGCCACTAAATGGAATTCCTCCTTTATGTCAGCACAGCCCCAGCCCTGCACCTTTCCTGCCCGCTCTCCAGCCAAGCCAAATTAATTTGGGCAGGTAAAAACTGCTTCAAGATTAAGGATTTTTCTTCCCCTCAGCCAGCTCAGCATCAATCAAGAGACCAGAGTCTCTTTCAAGGCAGAGTCTGCTAGCAAAGAGTTCATTTGTATTTCACAGATTTGTTTCTCCATCTGTTCCCTGACACTGCTCTCCCTTTCCATCACCTTAAACACACTGTCTGGTTTGGTTTTTTTTTTTAAGATATTGATCTTTGTTATTACAGTAAACCCAGATGGTTTGTGCCTCTTTATAAAGGTATTTCCTCCTCCTCTCCCTTTGATTCCAAAGGAGATCCAAGGAAATAATTTATCAGGTTTCTGCCAGGTTGTGAGAAGTCTGATAAAAATTTTAAAAGCATCAAAAACCCTCTAGCGAGCACACCAAGCCTCAAGGAGAGCTCCTGATGGAATCCTGGTTGGGGAAAAAAAAAAAAAAAAAGGATGGAGGTCAGGCAGGAGCCAGCTGAGCTTCCCAGAGGTGCCTGGAGCAGGGGAAGGTTCCCTGCTCGTGGCAGGGGGTGGAACAGGACGAGCTTTAAGGTCCCTCCCAACCCAACCCATTTCTGTGATTCTGCTCCAAATCACACAGTTTTAGGAGCCTCGTTATTTGTGTAGCTGATCCGGCCCCAGAATTGCCAAGGAGGATCTCATCAGGAAGGAAATAATTCCATTTACTGCTGGATAAAGGGCAATAACAAAGTGCAAACACTGACAAATGGTCAGCTGGCAGAAATCTTATGTGGTCAATTATCAGCCCCCCCTCCATTGCCAAGCAGATGCTCAAATCACAGCTCATTTTTACATCTGCTCCAGCACAGCCTCAGCAGCATTTAAATTCTTTGGGGAAGCTGCAAATAAATGAATATATGAGGATTTAACAGCATCTAGAAAGCAGAATGAGAGGAAGCACAAGCAGAGCCACGGAGTTGTCTCCCAACACACTGGAGATGGCTCAATGTGAGAAGTTTATTCTGAATATAAAAGGATTTTTTTTTCAACTAGTCAGTGTGACTTTTAGCACTCAATCACCCAATATAAGAATATATATGAGATATATGCAGATGTAAAAGAATATATACGAGATATATGCAGATATAAAAGATATATATGAGATATATGGAGATATAGAAGAATATATATGAGGTATATGCAGATATAAAAGAATATATACGAGATATATGCAGATATAAAAGAGGTATATACAAGGAAAAAATGGATTTTATATATATGGAGGTTGTATTTCTTGTATATATTTATATATATGAGAGTTGTCTTTCCTGCAAGTGCAAGCCACTGTGCAGATAAAGGAAAAGACAAAATCTCTCCTGGAACCAGTCTGGAATTGGAATTCCCTTAGACAGCACAGCAGCAAGAGCCAGGATCCAAGGAAGAACAGACAGATTACGTAAAAGATGGGATAGCAAAGCAAACATTACCCCGAGACAAATGCCAGGAGATTTGCAACTCAAAGCAGAGCCGAAGATTTGTAGCAGCAATATATTAACAACTGCTTCCCAGAAGGAATTCCCTTGCTGGCTCTAAACCTGCTGATTTTTTAATTTTTTTTTTTTTCCTTTCACGAATTCCTTGGGATCACTTCAGCATTTCCTATGCAAACGACACAGGCAGGACATTGCTGCAGCCCCGGGTGCAGGGGGACAGCACAGAGGACACTGCCAGCCCACCCAGGAGGGGACAACTGGCAGAGCCCACGCTGTCTGTGGGGCTGGATTCCAAGCCTACAGCTATTTGGAATAAGGAAGGTTTGCACTAATAAGAAAAAAAAAAATCAAATTGTGTGAAAAAATCAACATCGCCGACAATGTTCCCTCCCCAGCAAAAGCAGAGCTCGATTTCACTCCTCAGCCTGGCTCGTTTAGAGCTCCTGCCTGATTTCTTGTGACTCACAACATACGTCTTGCATTTTTAATTTGAAAGCAAGAGAAAACAGGCCGTTTTAGCTTTCCCTGCCTCGTCCCCTCTGCATTACTTATGCTGGATTCATCCTCTGGAAGCAGCCCTGTGGCGATGCAGCTGCTCCTAAGTGCAGGCTCCACACACACACACAAACACAACTGTCAGCTCCTTGTGCCTCGCAAGAAATGGCAATTATTGCACCCATGAACACTCAAAATAACCACAGGGAGCTGTGGCTGGAAGCTACCAGAATATTTTGCCTCTCAGAGCGTCCCAGTCCTACCCATCAGCCGCCACCCATGAGCTGAAATCCAAACCTGCTCTTTGCAACACCTTCCTCTCCGCGCCCCCGCGGTCGGTGGCTCTTGGATGACACCACTGAGGCAACACTGAGAAGGTGTCAAGAAATAAACCCAAATCTCAGCACTTGAGTTAAAGATTCTCCCAGTCTGAGACTCAATTTCAGCATTTAAACTCAAGATTCCCTCAATCTGAGTCCAGATTTTAGCATTTCAGGTCAATTCCCTCAGTCTGAGTCTAAATTTCAGCATTTGAGCTTGATTCCCTCAGTCTGAGCCCAAATTTCAGCATTTAAGCTCAAGATTCTCCCAGTCTGAGACTCAATTTCAGCATTTAAACTCAAGATTCCCTCAATCTGAGTCCAGATTTTAGCATTTGAGTTCAAGATGCCCTCAGTCTGAGCCCAAATTTCAGCATTTGAGCTTGATTCTCTCAATCTGAGTCCAAACTGCAGCATTTAAACTCAAGATTCCCTCAATCTGAGTCCAAATTGCAGCATTTGAGCTCAAGATTCCCCCAGTCTGAGCCCAAATTTCAGCATTTAAGCTCAAGATTCCCTCAGTCTGAATCCAAATTGCAGCATTTAAGCTCAAGATTCCCCCAGTCTGAGCCCAAATTTCAGCATTTGAGCTCAATTCCCTCAGTCTGAGTCCAAATCTCAGCATTTGAGCTCAAGATTTCCCCAGNAGCTTGATTCTCTCAATCTGAGTCCAAACTGCAGCATTTAAACTCAAGATTCCCTCAATCTGAGTCCAAATTGCAGCATTTGAGCTCAAGATTCCCCCAGTCTGAGCCCAAATTTCAGCATTTGAGTTCAATTCCCTCAGTCTGAGTCCAAATCTCAGCATTTGAGCTCAAGATTTCCCCAGTGTGAGTTCACAGGTTTCAGGGAGGTGGTGGAGTCCTGCAGGTGTCCAAGGAAGGACTGGACATGGCACTCAGTGCTCTGGGCTGGTGACAAGGTGGGAACTCAATGTTCTTGCAGGTGTTTTCCCATTTTAATGATTCTGGGACAGTTGTGAACTCACAAGACCAAGTAAATCCCCAACAGAACAAGCCAGAGAATACAAACCTGCTTTGGGAGCATCCCTGGTTTTCCACACCAAATCTCCTTCACAATATTTCCCAGAGATCTCTAAAACTCCTCAGAGCCAGCCCTGGAGCCAGGCTGATTCCTGTGCAGGGATTTTGTGTATGGCAGTGCACAAAAGTGTCACAGGCACTTTTTAATCCCCTCTGAAAATAAACACACTCCAAACAGAGAATTCCAGTCCATCCAGCCAGTCATGAGATCAATTTTTCCCTCCCCACCAGCCTCATGCCATCCCACCTGGGGGTTACCTGAGGTAATAGCCACACTTTTCCTCACTTGGATGGGCACAGCCTGGAGAGAAACGTTTCTTTTGCTCAGGCTGAGCTTCTGAAATGCAGATCCGTTGTTTTGGCCTTGAAAATAACAAATGGTGTTAATTATTCTTTAGGTTATTTGTTAAATTAAGTTAGAGTTGACAGAGAGGGCAAAGAGCCCTGCAGAACTGTGGCAGCACTTGGAGCACCGTTCTGGGACTGAAAAAAATAAAAAAGTATTTATTTGAGTAAAGCTGCAAAGATCAAACACGCCAAGAGCAAAGCTGCTGAGCCGCCCGCCGCCCTGCTGACCACAACAGGAACTCTCAAAAAAGCAGCTTTTTCACGCCCAGAACGAGGGGAAAAGCCCCGATGTGCCGCCTCCAGGAGAGGGAAAAGCAGGAGCGACATCGCGACCCGTTCTGCTGCTGCCACCTGCAGGGAACGGCTCCGGGAGGAGCAGCCAGAGTGGCACAAAAATCTCCTTTCCTGCCCAAAACTGCCTGGCACATCTCCTTTCCCACTTCCCGACGTTCTTCCAGCATCTTCCGGGGTGAAAGATTTATTGTTTCCCCACTGTTTCAGCGAAATTTAACTTAAAAATAGGAATAAACCCAGCAACACACAGCCAACAAAGTGATGGAGGAAACAGCTGGGATGGTTTTGAAAGTGCAGATTTCCTAAGGAATTACCTTTCCTCCTCCTCCTGTGGGACAGGAGTTACTCTGCCGTTTTTCTTCCCACTGAGTGGTTCTTCCTGCCCAGTCTGGCCTACAGCTGTGTCACTTAACTGGAAAGGGAAGGAAAAAGGGGATTAATGTGTAATAAAACTCTTCCATGTAAATTGTGCTTACAGATTTATATAAAAATCCACTTGAAAAACCTCCCCTGGATAAACACAGCACTCGTGTGCACAGGGACAAATCCAAACGATGGGATTAAAAACATTGGAGTTCCAAGAATGAAGGTGTGAGTTTACTTTAGTGCAAATCCAAAGGGATGGGATTAAAAACATTCAAATTGCAAGAATGAAGGTGAGAGTTTAGTGCAAATCCAAAGGGGTGGGATTAAAAACATTCAAGTTACAAGAATGAAGGTGTGAGTTTACTTTAGTGCAAATTTAAAGGGGTGAGATTAAAAACATTCGAGTTACAAGAATGAAGGTGGGAGTTTACTTTAGTGCAAATCCAAAAGGATGGGATTAAAAACATTCAAGTTACAAGAATGAAGGTGTGAGTTTACTTTAGTGCTGCCTGGTGGCTGCTCAGCTCCTGTGGATTCCCTTTCAGCATCCTCTGGAGAGCCTGATATCCTTGAGGAACAGCTCGTTGTTGCTTTGGGAAGTTCTTTTTTTGGTGGCAGCCCAGATGCTGGACCCTCATCCTCTGTGCTCTGCCCACAGGGGAGGTCGGATGAGGGCACGGATTTTTCCAGGCAATCCTGAGCCAGGCTTTCCTGCCCTTTAGGCATCACCTCTTCTGTGGATGTTTCAGGAATGCAGCTCCCAGAAGGTGTGCAATATCCCAAGCAATCATCTATCATTGCATCCAAAGTTTCCCTCTCCAGGTTATTTTCCTCCAGAGCCTCATTGGCGCAGGCGGCGGCGAACGGGCTCAGGCTCAGCAGCTCCTGCAGGTCAAGGTCCAGCTCCTGCTGCAGATCCAGAGCAACACTGCCACTCAAAAAGCCAGGATCACACCCAGAGCTGCCTGAGAGAGGCTCCTGGGCTTCTTTTGGCTCCTCTGTGACCTCTGAGGCCAATTCACTGCCCAACATCTCCACGGTGCAGCCGCTGCCCTCGGCCTTGTCGCTCTCTCCGCTTTGGCTCAGATGGCTTTCCCCAGCCAGGTGCTGCTGCTGCTCAGCCTCCATGGAATCATCACCCAAGATCTCCTGGATCTCTTCCTCGGTGTAATCAAAGGGGGAGCTCCCTTTCTCGCTGCCTGACAGCTCCAGCAGGGAATCATCCAGCTCACTGTCATCGAAACACCGGCTGATGTCCAGGGAAATGGCCACGTCGTCATACTTGGACACGGAAAAACTGGCACCGAGCTCGTCCTGGCCGCCCTCCTCCAGGAAAAGGGAGCAGCCAGAGCCTGGGGAAGGGAAGAGGGGATTCCCTGCTGGGTCTGGAGTGCTGCAGCCACGCCTCAGCACGCAGGCTTTCTTAGCTGACTGCAGGGCCTGCACCTGCACGGCGGAATCCGAGAGCCGCTTGGCCCTGGGGACTGGCTCCTGCTTGGAGCCCTGGCAGAGCCCAGGGGAAGGAGGGGAACTGTCTCCCATGGCTCTCTGGCTTCCTGGAGCTCTGCTTCCAGCTCTAGAGGCTCATCTGCTGCTGCTGGCCTTCGGTCAGCTCTTGCAGAGGAGGAATCAGCAGGAATCAGCTCCAACCTGCCGGCAAAAGCGACATCCTCAGTGAAAGGGACTCAGCTGTACCCCCAGAAGGATGGAATTGAACAGGGAAGGCAAAACCACAATTTGATCTCTGTTCTTGGCTCTTTTATCTCCCAACCAGCCCTTCATCCCTGGGTGTTCCCTCAAGCAGCACCAGTGGAAACCCGAGTGATTGGAAACCTCCCAAACTGCTGCCAGTCCCTCACAGCAGAGCCCAGGAACCCCAAATCCCAAATGCCTAAAATTGCAGAACACGCCTGAGGCATTAAACAAAACCTCCAAGTGCCTCAATCCCCACCTCTGCCCTTCAGAGATAAATAAACACTTTTTTTTTTTTAATCTTTTTTTGGGTTGGGAAAAACTGAGCAAAGAAAGAGGAACCCTGTCAGGAAATTAGTCACTGAGACACTCACACAAAATCCTAATTATAATCCAAGATCACCAGATAAAGAACCTTCCTGAGAAACTCAATAGTTCCAAA
>VWYP01023123.1:13951-41268 GCA_013400435.1 Pycnonotus jocosus | reverse complement strand
CTCCGCCTCACACTGAGAGCTCCCCGATGTCCGGGGAAAAAAAAAAAAAAGGGAGTAAAATCCTCTAAAATAAGGGAGGAAAATGGAGTTTGGCTATAACAAAGCAGAAACCGCGGCCCGGCCGGGCCTGGCGGGAAGGGCGCTCACCCGCCGCCATCTTAACGGCGCTAAAGCCACGCCCCCACGAGCGCGAGACGCTCTCTGATTGGCGGAGCGCGGGCTCCCCGCCGCGAGAGACGCTCTCTGATTGGAGGAGCTCGCCCCCCTCCCTCCCGCTCATTGCATCGGCAGCTCGGCGCTCCGCAGGCCCGGTGTGGCAGTCGAGCGCCGAGCGGGGCTGATGCAACCCGGGGCAGGTCGGTGGGAGCGGGCGGGGGAACCGGGCGGGTTTGGGGGTACCGGGGAGAACCGGGGGGTACCGGGGCACCGCTAACAGCGTGTCCTGCCCTGCAGCCGCCGCTATGGAGCCCGCGCCCGGCCCGCAGGAGAAGTATCAGCTCATCACGCGGAACCTGCAGGTACCGGCAGGCGGATGAGGCCGGGCCGCAGGGACGAGCGGGGATGTGTGAGGTGGATGTGAGGGATGAACGGGGCTGGATCGGGGTCGGGCGGAGGAATTGGGGCTGGGCGGGTTGATTGAGGCTGGATCGGGACCGCGGCCGGGGCGAATGGGGCAGGATGGGGTCCAGATACGGGGAGGATCGGGGCTGGATCGAAGGGAATGGGGCAGGATTGGGGTCCGAGAGGGGGAACGGGGCAGGATCAGGGCGTGGAGAGGCCGGGATGGGGGAATCTGAGCCAGAGCAAGCCCTGGGCATCAGCGCCAGGACACGCCGTGTGTGATTTAAATCAGCGGGATTTATCCTGCCCACCTCCCTCCCGGTGAATTCCCAGCCCTGCCAGCTCCGTGTGTTTTGTCCCTTCACAGGAGGTGCTGGGCGAGGACAAGCTCATGGCCATCCTGAAAGAGCGAGAGCTGAAGATCTACTGGGGAACCGCCACCACGGGCAAGCCCCACGTGGCTTATTTCGTGCCCATGTCCAAGATCGCTGATTTCCTGAAGGCTGGCTGTGAGGTTTGTCACGTTGTCACCGTGCTGGGTGGCAGCTGCAGGGAGCAGGGGCGCTTCCCCCTGCCCCGGGGTGACACCTCCTGTCCCCTGTCCTAGGTGACAATCCTCTTTGCTGATCTCCACGCTTACCTGGACAACATGAAAGCTCCCTGGGAGCTGCTGGAGCTGCGCACTCGTTACTACGAGCACGTCATCAAAGCCATGCTGGAGAGCATCGGGGTGCCCCTGGAGAAGCTCAAATTCGTCCGGGGCACTGATTATCAACTCAGCAAGTGAGTCCTGAGCACCCAGGGAGAGGTTCTGCTGATCCTGAGTCACTCCAGGAGGTTCCTCCAGGCTTTGTGCCCTCTCAGAGCTGTCCCCAAGCCTGATGGTGACAGTGCTGTCCCTCCCACAGGGAGTACACGCTGGATGTGTACCGGCTCTCCTCCGTGGTGACGCAGCACGACGCCAAGAAGGCAGGGGCAGAGGTGGTGAAGCAGGTGGAGCATCCCTTGCTCAGTGGATTGCTCTACCCAGGCCTGCAGGTGAGGCAGGGGTGGTGGCCAGGGAGGGGTTGGCACAGCCAGGGCCACCCCGGGGTGTTTGGAGCTGGGTGTCAAGGTCGTTGTTGTCCAGCTCAATGTCACACCTGGCGGTGGCTCAAAGCCTGGCCTGAGCACAGAGCTGCTGTTCCAGCAAACAGTCTGGAATGTTCCCGTCCTTCCCTGGCTGGGAGTGCCCCAGGAGAGGCTGAGGGACAGGCCAGGACTGTTTTGGATCCAGCCTCGAGGCTCTGTGTCTCTCCACAGGCGCTGGATGAGGAATATCTCAAGGTGGATGCGCAGTTTGGAGGGGTGGATCAGAGGAAGATCTTCACTTTTGCAGAGAAGGTCAGGAATGGGGGGATTTCTGCCAGACTGGGGCCTGAGGGAGGGCTTGGCCACTCCCAAATCCATTGGGAGAGGTGTGTGGGATTTTGATTGACATCACAGCTCTCTTTGCTGCTGCTGCTGCCACACATCCCTGGCTGTGACTCTGCCCTTCCTGGGTGCTGCTATCCCAGATCCCAAAGCTACCTGGAGCCAGGAGCAAACAGAGAATGTGAGTTAAAGCTCAATGAGGCTTGTGTCTGACTTTTCTCCTTTTGTTTTCCCAGTACCTCCCTTCCCTGGGCTATGCCAAGCGTGTCCATTTGATGAACCCCATGGTTCCTGGGCTGACAGGCAGCAAAATGAGCTCGTCAGAAGAGGTTGGTCCTGGATCTGGCTGTGCTCAGGGGGCTCTGGGGGGACAGGGTGGTGGCTGGGGGCTAAGAGGGAACCACCCCAGGGAAGGTGAGCTCTCCCTCCCCACTCACACAGGGCTCTAAGAAGGTGCAGCGACTCCAGTGTGAGTTTTCTGGGCAAAAGCTTGGGTGGAGGGCTGAGGAGATCTCTTGCTGCAGGACTCCAAGATTGATCTTCTGGACCGCAAGGAGGATGTGAAGAAGAAGCTGAAGAAGGCTTTCTGTGAGCCAGGGAATGTGGAGAACAATGGGGTTCTCTCCTTCATCAAGCACGTCCTCTTCCCCCTCAAATCAGGTGAGGGGCTTGCTGTGCTCGGGTGAGGGGACAGGAGTGTGTCCCTGAGTGCCACCTGCCCAGCCCCTGCTCTTGGGCAGAGTAGGGTGTGTGGTTTATCTGAGCCTTGAGTTAATCTGAGCTTTAAAACCTGTTTTATGCCAGAGTTTGTGGTCCTGCGAGAGGAAAAATGGGGAGGAAACAAAACCTACACGGCCTATGAGGCCCTGGAGAAGGACTTTGCTGAGCAGGTGAGTGCTGAGAGGAGCTGAACCTTCTGCCTGAGGTTCCTGGGAGCAATCTGGAAGTGCTGGGAGATGGAAATCTGAACTAGGAAGAGGTGTGGAGTGTGGCCTGGTAGTGTGGGATGCTCCCAGCCAGGAGAACCCAGGGGAGAGAGGATGAGTGAAGGGTGTGAGGTCAGGACAGCACCACATCAGCCACATCTGGAGCAGAGCAGCAGTTTAACCCTTCCCAGCAGAGGCTGGAGGCAGAAGTGTCCCGAAACTTCTGATATCCCAGGGGAATCAGGTTGAGGGTTTGGGATTCAGCTTCCCACCCTGTTTGGTTTCCAGTTCCCACCCATGGCCTCAGACAGGAACATCTCTGTCCTGACACAGGTTGTGCACCCTGGAGACCTGAAGAACTCTGTGGAAGTGGCCCTGAACAAATTGCTTGACCCCATCAGAGAGAAATTCAACTGCCCAGAGCTGAAGAAGCTGAGCAGCGCTGCGTATCCCACCCCATCCAAAGCCAGTAAGGAGGGGCTGGGAGCCTGGGGAAGGAGGGCCTTGGGAGCTCAGGGAGATGGGGCCCTGGCCATGCAGGGCTGAGTGGGGCAGAGTCCCTCCAGGAGCTGAGGTCAGAGAAAAGTTCTGAAGCTCCAGACTCAAAAACAGCCATGGAGAACATTGGGAAAGGTGGGGAAAGCCAGCACATCTCTGCTCTCTGGTGTAGGGACAAGCATAGAATTCCACAAAGGGAAATCCCCTTCAGGGCCTGCATTTGGGGCTGATCACCTCCCTGGGTTTGTGCTGAGTGTTGTGACCATTCCATTCCCCCCGCAGAGCCTGCAGAGAAGGGCACCAAGAACTCGGAGCCAGAGGACGTGGTCCCATCCCGGCTGGACATCCGTGTGGGCAAAGTGATCAGCGTGGAAAAGGTACTGTGGGGACAGGGGAGCGACCTTCCCACCTGGTGACATTTGGGGCATGCCTGGGGGGGGTCTGCCACCGTTCTGTGCCACCCCATTGCCATCCCTGCTCCCCCTGGCAGCACCCAGATGCCGACAGCCTGTACGTGGAGAAGATCGACGTGGGCGAGGCCGAGCCCCGCACCGTGGTCAGCGGCCTGGTGCACTTTGTCCCCAAGGAGCAGCTGCAGGACAGGCTGGTGGTGCTGCTCTGCAACCTCAAACCCCAGAAGATGAGGGGGGTGGAGTCGCAGGGGATGGTGCTGTGTGCCTCCAGGTGAGGGACAGAAGGGACAGCAGGGCTGGGCCACCCCTCCTGCCTCAGGGTGCTGAAGGGCAGCTGGGCAGTGCTCTGGGGTGACTCTGGTGTCTCCACATCTCTCCTTAGCATGGGGGAGCCCCGTCAAGTGGAGCCCCTGGACCCCCCAGCTGGGTGCTGTGCTGGGGAGCGTGTCTACGTGGAGGGCTACGAGGGAGGGGAGCCCGATGAGGAGCTCAAGCCCAAGAAAAAAGTCTTTGAAAAGCTGCAGGTGAGGACTGGGAACAGCTGGGAGTGGCTGGAGTCCCACTGGGTGACCCCTAATGGGCTGTTTGTCCCCTCGGTGTGAGATGAACCTTCCCAGGGCTGACCCTGCCTCCCTGTTCTGCTCCCCAGGCTGATTTCCGTATCTCTGAGGATTGTGTGGCACAGTGGAAGCAGAGAAACTTCCTGACCAAGCTGGGGACAGTCTCCTGTAAAAGCCTGAAGGGTGGCAGCATCAGCTAACAAGTGCCAGGGCTGCTCTGGTGCCTCCTGCCTGACTCCTGCACCTCAGCCAGGCTCCTCCCAGTCATCTCCCCACCAGTGCCCCGAGTCGGGGGGCTCAGCCCTTGGGGGCTCTGGGACTGAACTTGCAGCCTCTCACCCTGAGAGGTGCCTCCAGCATCCCCCTGGGCCTCGGCTGTGCCAGCACTGGGGACTTGGAGGTGCCACCACACCCAAGGGACCCGTGTGACTCATCCCCGTGGCCTTGGGGCCACGCCTCGCTCCCGGCTGTGCCATGGACTGCACTCCCTGCCCGCTGGGGTGGCGTTGTGTGGCTGCTGTGGGAGGGCAGAAGGGAGAAGCTGCTTCTCCAACCTCGTGTTGCTGCTACCAGAGCTGGGCACAGCCCAGCAGGCCCCGTGCCCTGCTCCACCCCTAGCCCAGGCAGCACTTATGGGGCTGTCCTGAGCCTGTGGGGGGTGTGGGCCTTCAACACTGACTCGGGAACCATCTGTCTGTCATAAACCCAATAAAATACCAAGCTGATGCACGTGGCTGTGCCCGTCTATCCAGGGGAGCTGGCAGCCAGCCCTGCTCTGGAGTTTTACTGGGAGCCAGCCCAAGGGTGTCCCTGGAGCTCAGCACCACCCAGAAGGGACCTGCAAGCATAAACCAGGAAGAACAGGAGGCAGCAAGCTTCGGTCATCATTTTTACCAGCCAGGTACAGAGCTCTGAGCAGCTACTCGGCGGCAGAGGGTCGGTTGCTTTTGGTT
Organism: Pycnonotus jocosus; assembly: GCA_013400435.1. NCBI lineage: Eukaryota > Metazoa > Chordata > Aves > Passeriformes > Pycnonotidae > Pycnonotus > Pycnonotus jocosus. The sequence goes on along the minus strand of VWYP01023123.1, from coordinate 35,944 downwards.
TGGTTTGGTTTGGTTTGGTTCAGTTTGGTTTGGTTTGGTTGGGTTTGTTGCTTTGTTTGGTTTTTTGTTTAGTTTCGTTTTTCTTTTTACAATCAAAGAAATCAAAATGTGACCCGAGTTTACAGAAACAGAATCAAGGCTCTACCCCAGAGCCCAGGGCCAGCTCGAGGGACAGCCAGGCCCTTCCTCCTGCCAGTCAGTGGCAAGTGGCCTGGGCTGGTGCTGGCCATGAGCCCCTCTTGCCTTTCCATCAAGAGCCAAAGCCCTGGTCCCTTCCCAACCAGCACCTCCATCCCCTCCTGTTCCTGTCTGCACCCCCCCAGGCGCTGTTGTGGCCAAAGCTTTCCCATTCCTTTGTCCAAAGTGCTTCCATTCCTCGTGGGCCTGTCTGGCCGGCAGTGGTGGCTCCAGCTCTGGTGTCTTCATCCCCAACTCCAGTGTCCTCGGTCCCCAAACTCCTCTGGGTGTGGCTGCTTGGCTCCACACACCCAGACCAAGCATCAGCTTGGCAGGGAGGAGGTGCTGGCTCTGGGCACAGGCCTCGATTCCAGTTAAAAAAAAAAGCAAAATAAAGCTGTAGTACTTAGGAAAGTGAAACCAACACCATTTTTGCATAAATATCATCAAGGCCGTGGAGGCTAAGGCTGTTTGCTTCCTGTATTAAGTTAGTTGCCAGTTCCACACTCGTCCGTTGACCTGCCCAGGTCCCTGAGAGATTTGGATTCCTGTCCTTGGGGGCTCCAGTCCTGCAGCGTTGTCCTTCAGGCCGTCTCTCCCCGTCTGTCTGCAAGGCAGGAGGGAAGAGCCCGTCAGCCACCCTGAATCCCAGCTTCCCACAGCCCTGCCAGGCTCTCTCCCTGCTGCCCCAGCTGTAACACAGCCCAGGAGCCGTGCTGGGTGTCTGTAACTTTGGGAATTTATCACTTGGCAATGCGCAGCTCAGGATCCTGAGCAGCGAGGCTGAATCTCCAGCAGCATCACCCCGTGGCTCCCAGCCCACGTACCTTGTGCAGGGAGGCTCTGAGCCGGCGGCTCCGCGGTGTTCCTGCCCTCCGTCCCCGCCAGCTCGCTCTTAGTCCTGCTCTCCTCCACCTTGGCATCCCCGTCAGGCACCGGGGAGCCCAACGCCTCTGCCCCCGGTGCCTTCGGGGAAGGAGCCGGCCCCGAGCCAAGCGAAGGCTTCTTGGCCACCGGAGGGGGGATCTTGCCGGGTTTTCGCTGGGTTTGTGCCTTCCCGGTGCTGCCCTGCGGGGCGGCGGCGGCAGCAGCAGCAGCCGGGGCTGCCGAGCGCTGCCCCGAGAAATTCATCAGCTCGGCCACCAAGTTCCTCTTCAGGTCGGCCTGTGCCTCGGGGGACGAGGCCGTCTCGATCACCAGCTTCCTGGAGCTCTTGGCGAAGATGAAGCTGGCGGTGGAGGCCGGCGATTTGTTCCTGGGGGACAGCTGCCCATCCCCTGCTGCCCTGCGGGGCGGCGGCGGCTCCGCTCGGCCTCCCGGCGGCTTCTCCGCGGCCTCTCCCGAGGCCAAGGCGGCGGCCTTGAGGTGCACGGCTTGGAGGAGCTGGGTGGAAGGCACCGCGTCTTGGGCAGCAGCAGCAGGAGGAGGAAGCGGCTGCCGCGTGGACAGGGACCGGCGGACGGGCTTCTGTGGGGCCGGACGCTCCTCAGACCCGGCCCCGGCTCCGGCTCCAGCAGCGGCCGCGGGCTCCACGCTGACGGAGCGCAGCCGCACCATCTGCAGCAGTGACGGGGTGACGATGGGCAGGCTGGCGTCCTCCTTGGCCGCGGGGCCGCTCTTGCTCCTCGTCACCGGCTCCTTCTTGGCCTCTGCCCGCGGGCCGTTGGCCGCCTTCTTAAGGCTGATTTGGGGCGGCAGGGCCGGAGCTGAGGGCGGCGGGAGAGGCGGTGCTGGCGGGGGCACGGAGGCCGCGGGAAGGGGCTCGGCGGGGCACGGAGGCGGTGGAGCCCCGGTGGGTGGCTCTTGCTGCTGAGATGATGAAGGTGCAGCCCCCGGGCTCGCTGTGCCTGCCTGCCCGTCCACCGGGGCCGAGGTGGCGGCATCGGGCAGGCTGGAGAGATCGGATTCATCCGGAGGGGGGAAGTCTGCCATGGACAGGTCGTGCTCCTCGGGGGCCGGTGGTGGTGGCGGGGGCCAGGCGGGGTCTGCGGGGAGCTCGCTGCTGCTCTGGGGGCTCCCTTCCACCTTCTTGGCCGGCGGGGGAGGCGGGTGGTAGGCGGGCGGCGGTGACGGCGGTGGGGATTTGCCGCTGGGCTTGGCCGAGGGCTCCTGGCCGGCAGTGCTGGGCGCTGGGGGAGTCTGTGAGGGCTGCAGGGGAACGGCAGGGGCCGGGGGCTGCTGGGGCTTGGTGGGTGGCGGGGAGAAGGGAGCGGGAACCTTGGGGTGCGGTGGGATGATGAACCGCTCCGAGCGACCGGACAGCACCTCAGGGGGAGTCGGGTCCGAGGCCGAAGAGGAGATGGAGGTGAGGGAGGAGGACACGGAGAGTGCAGGCGACTGCAGGGAGCAGACCCGGTCTGGCTTCTGGGGCTGAGACTTGCCCGGGGACACAGCTGGAGGTCCCAACCCCTTGGTGGGCAGTGTGGGCGTCCCGCTCTGGCTGGAGTAGCCGCTGGAAGGGGACATGGTGCGGTCAGAGCCATCGGGGCAGCTCCACTTGGCCTGAGCTTGGGGCTCCCTCAGCACCACCGTCACCCCGGGGCGGCCCCGCGAAGCCTCGGGGGAGCTGGCACCGGCCAGGCTCTCCGAGCGGAGGCTGCTGGTCTCGCTCAGCGACGGGGAGAACACCTCATCCTCGCCCGTGGGGCTGAAGGGCACGGGCTGCGGGGACCAGGGCATGCTGCTCTCCCGCTGGGGCCGCCGCTCGGGCCTGGGGGGCAGCCCCAGCACCTTGGGCTCCCCGTCAGCCTTCTGGTGCAGCGAGTAGGTCCTGCGGGGAGGGGCCGGGGGCTTCTTCATCTTCCTGAGGGAGACGCTGCGGGTGGAGGAGCGCTCGCTGGCCAGGCTGGCCGTGTCCGAGCCGTCCGCCTGGCTGCTCGTGCTGTAGGCGGGGGATGCGCGGCCGCTGCTCACACCCAGGAGCCCGGGGGTGGCAGGAGCGAGGCCGGCAGCGGGCTTGGAGCGGGAGCTGGCGAAGCTGGCAGAGCTGTAGATGCTGATTTGGTCGGTGTCAGAGCGAGCTGCCACGTCCCCCTCGCCGTGCGGCCCCGTCTCAGGCTGCCGGTGGTCGCAGCCGCCCTGGGAGGAGATGGTGGAGCTGTTGGACACGATGGTCTCTGTGGACTGCGAGTGGCTCCAGTTGTCGCTGGAGGAGGAGGGCTCACGGCTGCGGGTGCTGCGCTCTGAGAAGCGCGACAGGGAGCGCACCGAGGCCGGGCTGGACGAGACGAGGCTGCAGCGGCTCAGCGTCCGCACGCTGCTCCTCGTCAGGGCCACCACGTCCACCATGGGCGGCAGGATGGCGTTGGGGATGATCTTGGACATGTAGGTGCCCTGGGGCGAGATGGACATGACGGGGCCCACCAGCATCTCCGGGGGGTTGGCGTAGGTGGTCATGCCTGGCACGGCCAGCGACTTCGGCCTCACCATGGGTGACAGCTTGGCCGCTGTCTTCCTCCCCAGCAAGCTGTCATCGTAGTAAACCTTGTTGATGTGCTTCTGCAGGGCTGCATCTGCCTCCTCCAGCACTCCCAGGCAGACGCGGGCGCCGCCGGCCACGGGCAGGGGCTGCAGCTTCCCGTCGATGGTGGGGATGCGGACGGCGTCCCCCGACACCTGCCCCCCATTCAGCAGGGGCTGCACTGCCTGGCTGTCCCCCCGGCCTGCTGGCACTTGCCCATCCACCTCGGGATGTCCCTTGGCTCCATGGCTGTTCCTGAGACCTGGGAGCAGGGAGAGGTGACCTCAGCGTGATCCCAAGGCAAGGCAAACAGAAATCCTAAAAATCCCCCCTTGCCCCCAAAGCTTACCTAGCTCCTTATGGACGTGCTGGGGGATGCCCAGCACCGTCGTCCTCCTGTCCTTCCTCTTCTTGCCAGCCCTCTCTGATTTGGGATAGGAGTCGTGTGGTCGGAAGGTGGAACCTACGAGAGGTGTGAGAGGGTCCAGCCAGTGTGAGGGGGAGCCCTGGCCAGGGTGTCCCCAGTATCCCCAGCACTTCCCACTGCTAGACATGCTCCGTTATAAGCCAGGCTCTGGAACAGCCCAGAGAGGCACCAACCGAACAGTCTGAGCAGGGAGGAGACGCTGTGTGTCTGTCTGTCCATCCCCCTCGCCCAGCCCCAACGCTCTGACTCAGCCAGAGCTGCTCTCATCTCTCCCAAGGGCCCCCAAAGCTCTGCGCTGGCTCGTGGCCACACCAAGGCAGAGCCCAGCTCCCTGCCATGCTCCCCAAGCCCCCTCTCAAGCCCCCCTCCCACAGCCCCCAGGCGGTACCTTTGCGCTGGATCATCTCGGAGCGGATGGACAGGGCATCCTCAGAGGTGCTGTCCGTGGCACAGGAGGCTGCCCGGCTCCGGAAGGACAGGCTGTCATCCTCCGAGGATGCACAGGACTGTGGGGACAGAGAGGGCTCAGCAAAGCCCGGGCTGTGGGGACGGAGCTGCCCCAGCCCCGGCCAGGCCCCTTCCCCGCCGCGGACTGACTCTGCAGCCGAGACAAAAGCTTTTCCGAGGGCCAAAGGCTGAGTCAGCCACGCCGGCATCCAGAGTCCTCCCACCAGGAGCAGGGCTGGGAGCAGCCCCTGGGACCCTGCATGGCTCTGCAGCCCCCCAGAGAGCAGGAGAGACGGGCTCTGGTGCATGCAAGGAGCACCTGAAGGAGCTGCCAGGCTCGCCCTCATGCCAAGCCCAAAATTACTCCAGGGGTGTTCCCAGGGCTGGAGGGCTGCCATGGCTGGGAGAGGGGTGTGGGACAGGGACAGGGATCCTCAGCACTCCCTGAACACAGCCAGTGGCACAGCCCCGTGCTGGACACAGCCCCCAGCGTCCCCATCCCTCCAAACCATCCCTGGCATGGGCAGAGGTTGGGATGAGACACTTCAGAGTTAATCTGAGCCCTCCACCTCAGTCTCCCCGTGGCTCTGCCCATCCTGGGGTTTCCACTCCCCCACTTTCAAGGGGTTAAAGGGGCTGAGAGCCAAAGAGAGGCAACAGCTTGAGCAAACACAGGTGGGTGAGGCACTGGCAGCAGGGTCAGAGCCCAGGGATTGCCAAAGCTCAGCTTGGCCAAAAGAGGAGGAGTTTTCTCGTCAGCAGCCAGGGAGGGGCACAGGCACCAGGCTGCATATGGCCAATAGTCCCCATCATTGCCACCACGTCACCCCTTCTCAGTCAGGGCTCCCAGGGGACACCAGCGGGGGTGACAGAGGGATGCAGGCACAGGGGGGCCCCAGCAGAGCCCCACAGGGCAGAGCAGGACATGCCAAGGCTGAGGGTGGGGAGAACAGCTTGTCATGGGGCAAAGGGGACAACACCAAGGGGCACACAGCCAGTTCCAGCCCCACAACCCCCCTGGACAGGCTCCTGCCACCTTGGCTGGTGGCTTGTCTGCCCCTAAACATCACCCAGGGAGGACAGAAGAGCCACCCTGTGTCCCCTCACCCCCCAGACACCCCAAGAGCATCACCCAGCAGGGCTCACCTGGAGGCTGTTGGTGTCCCCGTGGTCCCAGGCACTTTTGGTCTGTTTCTGCTTCTCTGTGGAGGGAAGACAGAAGGTAAATCCCTCCAGAGGGGCCGGAGGAAGCAGCTGCCGAGCTGGCAGTGCCCCCTGCACAGCCCAGCCAGAACTGGACTCCGGTCAGCCCCGTGCGCCGCCCACACCGCCTGGCCAGCCAGGAGCTGGGGACAGCCCTTCTGCCGTGTCCCCAAGGCCACCCCAGGGCTGGGGACACCTACCCTGGTGCTGCAGGGACTTGAGCCCCTGCTGGGCCTGGTTGTGCAGCTCCTCCAGGTGTGGGGGTCGTGTGCTGGGGAAGAAGACATTGTCGGGACATTCCTCGCCCGCCGTGTACTGCACGCTCAGCCGCTTCTCGCCCTCGCCCTTGGTGGCACCTGCGGGGACAGCAGGGTCAGCTGGGCTGGGGGGACACTGCCACACTGTCACCAGTGTGCCCCAACCCACAGGAGATGAGTGCTGGGTGGTGACAGCCACCCCGGGATGATGTTATCCCGCTCAGCTCCGAACCGGGCTCTGGAAGCGCCGAGAGAAATCCCATCCCGGCCGGTCGATATTCCCGAGTCAGGATGGCTCCGCTGGATTTCTCCCCGCCACCAGAGCGGTGCTGGGATGTGGCACCACCCTCCTTCCCCAGCACCTTCGTTAGGAGCTAATGAGGTGGTGAATACAGGGAGGGGGCTGCAGAGCAGGGGATTAAGTGTGGATGGAATGAGGATGAGGATGAATTTCCCTTCGGAGCATTGCGTCATTCCCAGGCCTTGCTCATCACCCCGAGAGCAGGGACTCCCCCCGTGCCCAGGCTGGCTGCTGCACAGAAGAGGGAAACTGAGGCACATCCAGGTCCCAGAGGACCCAAATCTCTGCTCTGAACCCCGCTGGATGCTGAACGCCCCATCTGCCACGCCTGGGGCAGCACAGAGCCTTCACTCCCTGCCTTGCAGCCACCAGCAGCACCCTGCGGTGCCCACGGCCAGGGGCCACCCTGGCAGCACCCAGCCCTGGCATCACCCAGCCCGGGCACTGCAGCACCGTGGCACAGCCCTGCCCACACGCCTGAGCGAAGCCTCGAACTCTTCCTGCCCAGAAAAAAAAACAAAACAATTCTGTGGAAGGAAAGGGCGAGTGCAGGAAACCGTCGGGGCTGGCGGCGGCACCCCGGGGCGACGGGCACCTGCTGCTCAGCATGGCCAGCACCCCTTTTTCCCCGTGTCCCCCGGTCCCCTCAGGGCCAGCCCAGCCAGGCAGCGATGCAGCCGTGCTCCGGCTCCGGCACACAAAGGAGGAGGCCTGGAACAATGGAGCCTCCCGCCCTGCCGCCATGCCGGCCTCTGCCTCCGCCAGCACCCGCGGAGTGAGCGGGCACCGGGGCACGGCCAGCCCGGCACAGCGGCTGCTGCCACACGGGTGCCCCGTGCTGCTGTAAAATCCCCGCAGGGGACACAAGATACCCACAGTTCCCCCCCAGTATCATGTTCCTAATCCCCTTTTGTCCCCCGGTTTCGGTAGCCCCTCGCCTGCCACCCCCCAAACGCGCCCGGAGCTGCCTTGCATGGGGAGAGGAGCGCAGTGATTTATTCCGGGAACTTCACGGTGGGAGAGGCCAGGGCTGGGGTGACCTTCCCTGGCCTCCCCCGGGGATGGCAGCCCCGCTGCCCGCCGTGGGTGGGTGAACACCCCGGGCCGGCCCGCGGGGGGGGATCCCGGCGGGCAGGGGTTGTGTAAGGACAAGGCTCTGCTCCCTGCCTCCCTCCCTGCCCGCTGCTCACTCACCCTTCTTCTTGAAGAAAGCCAGAAGCGACGAGAGGTTCCTGCCCATGAAAACCACCATGGTGGCCGGGGAGAGGGTCTGGTCCCCAGGGAAGGGGGGCTCTGCAGCCCCCCGAGGATGCTCAGCCTATTGTGCCGAGGCTGCTCTCACCCGGCGTGTGCCGGCGGGGCGGATGCCGGCGGCCCCCAGCTCCCTCCCTCCCTCCCTCCTCATCCGCACGGGCGGGAGGATGCTCGGCCAGGCGAAGCCGCTCCGGCGCAGCTGCTTGCGAGCAGGGATCAGCCCGAGCCGGGGACGGCTGCGCGGTGGCAGGAGGGGACAGTCCCAGCTGCGCCCACCGCGCTGCTCGGCCGCGGGAGAAGCAAAGAGGGGGCCCCTCCTCTGGCCTCCGGCTGCCTCCCCCCGGCCCTCCCGCCTCCTCCCACGCACGGCACAGACCACAGGGATCTGTTCTTCCAGGCTCGGGGCCAGCATTTCCCCTACTCCTCCCGCTTGGACCCCTGGGACCCCCCAGGACCCTGCTGGGCACAGCAGCGCTGCAAACCAGTTGGAGGACCCCACAACTGGGAGGAAGTGGGAGGAACTGGGAGGCTTTTCCACCTTGGGCTATGACACAGCACAGGCAGCAGTGTCACATTGCCCATCCCAGCCTGTCCCCAGTGCCCCCCCAGGACCCTGCCCCATTCCCAGCAGGGAACACACGGGGCAAAGGGTGTTTGTCCTTAGGGACGGGGACACGTCACGGTCACAAGGGCTGGCAGCACTGGGGGAAAACCAGGTCTGGGACCAGTCTAACCAGTAACTCCAGCTGCTGGTGCGGGGGCAGGTAAAAGCAGGGGCAGAAATGCCAGGCGGTCACACAGTGGCACTGCCCTGGCACTGTGCCCACCATGGCAGTGGGTGCCTGGCACCTCTGGGAGCTCCACGGCTCCCATTTACAGGTGTTTTACCCCAAAAGGTGAACAGCAGCCAATTTTTACCCAGCAGGCAGCCGTGTCCTTGTGCCAACCCCTCTGTCCCCTCCTTGCAGCTCCCCATGGGCAGTGCCCAGGGTGGGCTGCAGCCAGAGCAGAGTCACCCAACACAGGGTCCCAGCAGGCCCCAGGCAGTGACCGAGCAGCCCAAGGGACAGTTTGACCTTGTGAAGGGCATCTCTGTGTCCCCAGCCAGGCAGCTCTGGGCTCAGCCAGGATTTCTTCCCTGGAATTCCAACACGGCCACGGCCCCAAACACCAGCAGCTCCCCAGACCCAGCAGCTGTTCCAGCATGGGGAGGATGGGCCCTGCTGCCCACACTCTCCCCGTGGGCAGATGTTCCCCAGCTCTTTCCACAGCACAAGTGGGAAAGGGACATAATTAAAGGGCTGAGGATGCACAAAGCAGGGAGCCATGTGCTGCACTGAGCACTGCCCTCTGCTCTGGGCAGCCTGTCATGAGCCCAGAAAGGGCCACAGGTGGTGGCAGCTCAGAGGGACACTGCTCCTGGCCCCACAGGGAAGGGTCCAGCCTTCCAGCTGTACCCACAGAGATGGGCCTGCAACAGAACCCCCTTCACGGCACCCAGCAAAGGGAGACAGCCCCTCCTGTGCTGCTGGAGCAGGGCCCAGGTACAGCAGAGCTTTGGCCCCGCAGCTCTGCTGGTGGCAACACACGTGGAAGCTGCTTCCAGGGCTGTGGGTACATTCCCAGGTGCTGGCAGACAGCCTGGCCCTGCTCCACCTTCCTGCCTGTGGCCCATTGCTCACATTGAGGAGCTGGAGATCATCCCTCACGGAGGGGGACGTGTCCCTCTCCCCAGTGTGACACCACTGAGGAGGAGCTGGGTGGCTGCAATGTCCCAGAGGATAACCCAGGGCTGGCCACAAGGAGCAGCCTCCACTCCTCCCATTCCCTGTGACCTTCGCTTCCTCATCATCCTCACCCAGCCGGCCTCACCCCGGCTCTGTCAACACACGGTGAAACCTGCTGGAAACCAGGGGGGGAATCCAGGAGGGAGAGAGCCCCGGTGCTGCAGCAGAGGCTGCAGGTCCCGGTGAGCTGGGGAAGCCGCTGCAGCTGCAGCCAGTGCCGGTAGCAACACGCCCGCTTGGAGCCGTGTCCCGGCCCCTGTGCATTCCTTGCGGTGCATCCTGGATCACCCCGTGCCCTCCGGGCTCGGCTGACACACGTGCCTTGGCCACACGTGGCAGCGGGATTCTCCCAGATAAGGAGGCGAGGAGCCGGAGGGATGGGATCTCACCCTCTCAAAGGATGGGCTCTCAGCAATGGGATCTCACCCTCTGAAGGATGGGCTCTCAGCAATGGGATCTCACCCTCTGAAGGATGGGCTCTCAGTGATGGGATCTCACCCTCTCAGGGATGGGCTCTCAGCAATGGGATCTCACCCTCTCAGGGATGGGCTCTCAGCAATGGGATCTCGCCCTCTCAAGGATGGGCTCAGCGATGGGATCTCATCCTCTCAGGGATGGGCTCAGCGATGGGATCTCACCCTCTCAAGGATGGGCTCGGAGCTGCTGCCAGGGCCAGGGATGGTCTGGAGGGAGCAGAGCATCCCTGGAGCAAGGCACGATGACAGGAAAGGCAGGGAAACCCAGACTTTCAGCTCTGCCTGAGAAGGGCTGGAGGCACCAGAGTGGGAATGGGAAGGGCTGAGACCCCACAGGAACACGGCCCAACCCGATGCTCCAAACAGAACTCGGCACTGGCCCAGCTCTCCACCTGCAGAGAGCCAGGGGAGCAAACCCCAGCTGCTGTCCCCGTCCTGGGCAGGCCTGTGCCTCCTGCGAGCAGCAGGTTTGGCCGGGCTGGGCTGTGAACATCCATCTCTGCCTGCTCGGCACTGCCCCGACTTGCCTGCACCGCGCACAGCGCGGGTCCTGCGGCGGCAGCGGCTCCCTGCCCGCCCCTCCACCGCCACTGACTCACCGCAGAAAAATGGGGAGGAGGGGGAGCTGCCAGGCGGCCGGGAAGGGGCTGCGAGGTCCCCAAGGGAGCCTGTCTGCATCCGGATGGAGCCTTTTCCTCCCTTCTCCCGGCAGCCAGAAGCCCCCCTGCCCCACGGGGTTGGTGCTCTGCCATCACTCTGGGGGTCTCTCCCAGCACCATCCAGGCCTGGGGGCTGCTCTGCTTCCCCAGCTGCCTGCAGAAGCCACGGGCATGGATAACACCAGTGGGGTGCAGTGGGGTGAATCCCATCCCTGAGGGCTCCGTGGAGCTGCATGGACCCTGACAGAGCTGGACCCATCAGGACACGGATGGACCCTGACAGAGCTGGACCCATCAGGACATGGATGGACCCTGACAGAGCTGGACCCATCAGGACACGGATGGACCCTCACAGAGCTGGACCCATCAGGACACGGATGGACCCTGACAGAGCTGGACCCATCAGGACATGGATGGACCCTGACAGAGCTGTGCTCCAGCATCCCGAAATTCTGATTTGAAAGGGATCCTATCCAGCCCCTCTGCTCCAGCATCCTGTCCCTCTGCTCCCTTTGCAACCTTCAGCTCTTTAGGGTGTCTGAGAGCCCCTAAAGACAACAAACCAGCTCCCCAAATCCTTGTCTCAGCACAGGATCCACGCCCTGGGACACACCACGGGGCCCTGAGCGCTCCAGGCAGGGCAGGAACACAATAATATTTACAGTGGCTCTGGCCACACAGCCCCTGCTGCCAGCCTGCCCTGGGCCACACCTGGGGGGCTGCTCCAGCCAGGAAAACATCTCCACCAAGCAAATAAACACCACCCAATCCACGCTGCTGGCTCGCCTGTCAAACACGATCCCACGCAGAGGCTGAACTAAAATTAATTTCAACTGGGAAAACAAACTTGGATCGTTTTTGTTTTGGTTTGGTTTTTTTTCTTCCTCTAAATCACAGCAGAGAAAGCTGCCTGGTGTCACCTCGGTGAGGCAGCAGGGCCTGGCGAAGGAGCTGGTGCAGGGTGAAATCCTGGCTGCAGTCGCCTCCAGCCATGGCTGCTGTCCTGACAGGAGCACACGGGGTTGTGCAACGGGCCCTGACCTCGCTGCTGTCCCACACTGGCCCCACAGGCAGCCCTGGGGTGACACAGAGTGTCTTCTGCTCCCTGAGTTATCCCAGATCCAGCTGGCAGCAGACCAGAGGGGGTCCTGGGCCAGGACCACCCCAACGCCCAGCTGTGCCTCATTCCCGGCCCCTGCTACAGCCCCGAGAGCCTCCATCCCACCACGTCCCCACCCCGCTGCTCGTCCCCTCCCCGGAGAAGCCACCAAACAGGTTTGAAGGTAAATAACAACCTTCCCCAGGCAGGAGCCGGATCCGGGCGGGAACATCCCAGATGGGGAGCGCGGGGAGGGAGAGGAGCCTGCAAAGACACAGAGGGTGACATCCACCAACGACCAGGAGTGGGCCACCACCACCTCCTTCCACGCTCCAGAGCTTTTGTCACCCCCTGACGCCCTTCCCTGGGTGTCCTGCAGCTCTCCCGGTGCCCGGGGCTGGCTGTCCCCGGCCCGGGCGTTGTTTGCAGGGCACCCGGGTGCTCCTGCCACGGCAGAGGCGCTGCCTGTCACAGCAGGCACCTGGCTCCACGCAGGAGCAAAAAAAAAAAAACCCAACAGACGGATTAAGGACAAGACCTTGCAGGTTTTTTCCCGTGCACGGATCCCCCGTCCTTGCAAGCAGCGCAGCGCCCAAGCCCGCGGGGCTTTTCCAGGGAAACTTTGACACGGACGCGGCCGTGTGGGAGCAGGGAGCCACCGAGATGGGCTGGGGGATAACCCAGAGGCACAGGGCAGGTCCTGTCGATGATGGGAGCGTGCCAGAGCCGAGCTGCCTGCCAGGGACACCCGCGGATCGCCCCCTCCCGAGCTCCGGGAGCGGGAGGAGGCACCGGGAAAGGCTCGGATGTCCCGGCCGCAGCAGGATGCGCCGGGCTGGCGGTGCCTGGAGAAAACGCCTGTGTAAATCTCGGCGTGTCCCCTGCCGGGATCGGCCCCTGCCCTCATCCGGGCCCCCCCGGGTGTTTGCGGAGCCGGCCCAGCGTGGGTCTGGCACGGAGAGAGGCTGCGAAGGAGAAGGAGCACGGAGCTGCTCAGCTCACAGCGGAGCTGCCCTGCAGGAGCCGGGGCTGCCGAGGGGCTCCGTGGCTGCTGCTGCTGCTGCTGGGGACGGTGACACTCGGATACCCCATCCCTGGAAGTGTTCCAGGCCAGGCTGGAGCAACCTGGGATAGTGGAAAGTGTCCCTGCCCATGGTGGGGAGTGGAACGCGATGAGCTCTTCGAGGTCCCTTCCAAATCAAACCATTCCATGATTTTTTTTTTAAATTTTTTTTTTTTTCCCCAGCGGCCACCGAGGGTGACCCCGCACCCAGAGCTGCTCGGCAGCCGCGTCCCCGCTGACTCCGCGGGGCGCAGCCTGGCCAGCAGCCACGTTCCTGCGCCCTGACTCAGCAGGGCCCGCCGGGGAGTCCCGATAAGGAGGCGATAAGAGCCTTCGGTCTCCCTGGGGCTCAAGGACCTTCCCGAGCACGGACGAGCCCAGGGACGAGAGGCTGGGGATGCCCCCGGAGCAAGCCAGGCCCAGCTCTGGCATGGGGAAATGGGCACGGGGTGAGTTTGGCACTGGTGGGGCAGAGTGGGTNGCGTGAGTTTGGCACTGGTGGGGCAGAGTGGGTGGGCTCGGGCCGGGAGCAGCGGCAGAGCCACCCCGGAGCTCTCGGCTGTGTCCCTGGGGACCCCTGCTCTGTCCCCTCAGCACCCAAAGGTGCTGCACACATGGCACAAGCACAAAACCATCTGCCGGTGCCTGCCCGGGCCTGAGGACCAAATTAAGCTTCCAGTCACCAAAGAGACAGCAACTGGGGACACTGGTCCAGCCGCCTGCCATATGCAATTCCTCTCCAGCCCAAACTCCAGAGGCACCCAGGGTCTTGGAGGGGGAGCAGGGAGCGCCCCGAGGGTGCCGGCACACCCTGCCCCCAGCCGGCCATCCCGGCTGCACCCTCCGAAATGCTGAAGCGACACAATGCAAATTCTTTGGCTTTGTGGCCGCCGCGCCGTTGCCATGGAGCCGTGGCAGAGAACAAACACAACTCGCCCCATGTTTTCTCAGCACCTTCCACCCCACGGCCTTCGGCCCCAGCGCCAGGGCTCGCCTTCCAGGACCTGCCCCGGCTGTACCAGTGCCACATCCCGCCCATTCCAGGGAACCAGAGATGGAGCAGGGCCTCTCCCAGGCGGCCCCGGGGAAGGGTGGCACCGTCCCCATTCAGGGATTGACAAGGGACACCCGAGGCTGGCAGGGCACGGAGAGGAGATGGAGGTTTGGACGGGAATGCCCCATGGAAATGTGAGGATGTGCCGGGGATTGCAGAGACAGCCCAGCCTGGCCAATGGCACCCAGCCCTTCCTGCATGGAGATCACCACAAGGGGACAATTGTGGCAGAGAGGAGCCTGCAGCCACCTCGGGAGGAGAGGTGGACGGTGGAGAGGCTGCAGTGAAGGAGATGCTGTCCCTGCCATGGGCCACGTGTGACCCTCGTGCCTCAGTTTCCCCAGGCACTGAGAGGATTTTCTCAGCCAGGACATTCCAGCACTTTCCTTCTTGTGACCTGCAGGGTCTCCCTGTCCCAGGCTCCACCTCTGGGATGGTTTTGCTCACAGTGATGCCCCCAAGCCTGGGCAGAGTTGACTCCAGCCCCTGTTTACCCAGAGCTCACACACCTGGGGGCTGCTGCCTGTGAAGAGCGAGGGAAACAGGGCAGGAGAGACAGCAGGGCCGAGGATCCCACAGGAAAACCACACAGTTCCCACCCCTCGGTCCTGCCAACCCTGTTCCTGTCACCCTGCCCACGCTCCTGCCAAGCCTCCTCCTCGGCTCAGGCTGGGCTGGGGACACGGGGACAGTTTGGTGACACCATGGGGGAGCCAGCAACGCCGGGATGGGGACGATGTCAGTCCCCTGCTGGCATTGCCCTGCTCTGATGGAGAAACCACGGAGGGAGCTCATGGCACCCCACAGGGTTCACTGTTCCGCGGGTGGGTCCGGGCTGGTGTGGGACCCTTTCCCTGCTCCTCATCCCTGCAGGAAAGATCCTGGCCCCTGCTCCCTCCTGGGCTTTCCAGCGGCATCCATGGAGACGGAGCACAGAGCAATCGGTGTGCGGACAGACGGACGGCCAGACAGACAGACAGACGCGCAGAACGAGGGGAGCGGGGGGGGAGCAGCCCCTGCAAACCCTCAGAGACAGAAAAACCGAGGCACGGCACGGGAGCGGGGGGCCGGGGAGAAAAGCGCCGCTGGCAGCGCTGAGCTCCCACTTGGAAAACAAATCAGTAACTAATTCAGCTGATCCCGTCCTGATAGCGCGGCACAGCCCTGCCTGCAGCCAGGGGGGCTCCCCCAGCTCCCACCCCGGACTGGGGGGGGCTGATCCAGCCCTCCCCAGCACAACCAGGACAGACAGCGAATCCTCCCCCTCACCCTCCTCTCCTGCCCAGCCCCACAGATCACAACCAGCGAACTTTCCCTCCAAACTCCCCCCTAAGCTGGGACCCTCATCCTCGGGGGACATCCCCACTGCTCCTACCTGCCCTGGGCTTCCCGGCTCGGCCGAAAGGCCACGAGGAGCCGGGCTTGGTGCCCGCGGGGCTCCTCTTGCGGTGCGCGTTGCCCATGAGGCCGCTGCCGCCTCCCCCGCGGCCGGGTGGAGGGCACGGCGGTGCTGCTACATGGCCGAGCCGAGCGGGCTCCGGTGTGGACACCCGGCAGAGCGCACAGGGCTCTCAGCCGCCCGTTCCCATCGCCCCGGCGCCGGCGGAGCCCAGCGCTGCTCGCAGGCGGCCGTGCCGGAGCCAATGGTACGGGCAGAGAGGAGGGGCCTGCCGGCATCACCCGGCGGATCGCACAGCACCCTCCCAGCCCCATCCCTCCGCCGGGGATGCCTGGGTGATACGCGGGATGAAAGGAGACGCCCCGCTGGACAAACATCCCCCGAGCGATGCGGGAGCTGCCGGGGCAGAGATTTCGCCTCCGCAGCTCCTCGGAGTTTGTCACCACTTCTGGCTGTCCCCAGCTCCAACAATCCTGGCTACAACCCTCTCCTCTTCACGGATTTGGGGAGGGGGACACCTCATCCAGCCCGGCCAAGGGTAGGACAAAACGCCCGAGGGCCCGGGCTGGGTTCGGCCGCTGCTCAAAGGCAGGGCGAGCACCCACACGCCAGCACCCTTGGGTGCGTGGGAACCCCTGGCCGCCCTCCCCGCGGCCACTCCCGGCTCCGGGGCAAGTCACGAGCAGCTTGCTCACACCGCCGGCACCTTCCCGTGCCCTCCCCGGCTGCACCTCGGCCTCTCCCGGCTCTGCTCCCTGCTCCTCCAGCAGCGATTCCACGGAGCTGCTGCCCCAAAAGCTGCCCAAAGCACCAGCCCCTCCACGGCCCCTTCCCCAGGGCCACTTTTCCCTCCTGGTTTTTAATTAGAACATTAAACGCTGCGAGGGCAGGGAGGGGTCAGCCAGGCAGGCAGTGGTGGGCAATTCCTGCTGGCAATGTTTATGTTCCTGAGGTGATTCATCAAAGGCTGCGATAAATAGGAAAGGAGGGTTTTGTGGGAAAGGCACAAAACCGGGGAGGTGCTGCAAGAAAGAAAAGGGGGAAAAAAAATTAAAGATCAACCAGCAGCTTTGCGCTGACCTCCCAAGGTGATCGGCACAGAATTAATCTTTGGACTTCAGTCTTCTCCTCAGGAGTGGAAATGTTGATGGTTCAGCTCCTCACCAGCTTGCTTGGGTGCCCAGGGCACGCTCAGCTGGGCAGGGACTGTCCCCGTGGCTTTGCTGGGGAAGCAGTTAAGGAGATGAGGGGATCCAGTGGGAAAATATTCCCTGTTCCCCATTCCTGGCTGTGCCCTGTTCACAGGACAGGGGATGAGACAAGGTCATGGCCACAAGAGCAGCAGATCAGAGCTCTCTGCCCATGATTTCACCTCTGCTCAGCCAGGGGCATCTCCAGGCTGGGACAAGGCTTCCTCCCACTGCCCAGCACCTTCCAGCATCCCTGGGATGTCCATCCCAAAACATGAACCCCCACTGTGCCATCCAGACCCCTCTGCAGTGCCCCAGGGACCCCCAGGACCAACCTCGCGGTGCAGCTCTGGTGTTTCTCCCCCTGGGAGGAGCAGGGAGGCTGGAGCCTGCCCCAGATCCAGGGAGACACTTCCCAAAACAGACGCCCTCCGTGCCAGCGCTCGCTCAGGGAACGCGGCCACCGCCGGCACCGAGGCGTCACCGCCCCCAGGCACAGCCTGGGATGTGCCGGCAGAGCTCCGTGCCAAAAATACCGAGTGTGGCTCCTCCGAGCTGGAACAACCGCCATGGGGTAACCCGCAGCCAAGTGGAGCCGAGCTCCAGCTCCTCCTGGGCTGAGTTTGGGGGGCTGAGAGCAGCGTGGGGGGCTCCAGCATCCCCACAGACCCCGCTGAGCTGCCCCTTTGCTGTTTAAAGGCACAAACCTGAAATCAGAGCAGGCCTGTTCTCATCCTGCATCCCAGACCTGCTCTCATCCTGCAGCCCAGACCTGGTTTGTGCTGCTGGGAGCAGAAATTTGGCTCAGGGAGCCTGGGGAGTGGGGACAGCTGAGCACCCCAATCCCTTACTCTGTGTTAAAACCTCAGTGCAGCCCAAAGAGGAGGCGAGGGGAGGGAGGGGAAGCATTTGCAGCCTCCCCAGCACACGAGGGATGTGTGACAACAGGGAGCTGAGGGCCAGAGATGCTGATTTCCAGGCAGAATCTCTTCTCCAGGCCAGAAACCCCCGGTTTTAATCACTGAGAGAACTCTTGATAAGAGCTGGGAGCAGCAGAGAAAGCTGTTGATGAGATACAGATCTGGCCTAGCACAGCGTGACTGCCCTGAGCACATCTGATCTGCCCAGAGTCACACACTGCCTTGGTCACAGCAGCCAGGCCAGGCGTGGGGACATCTCTGCGCTGTCACAGGGGACAGATCTGTCCCTGCTGGTGCTCTGTCCATCCCCCCTGGTGCTTCACCCACTCCTTCTGGCGTTTTCTATCCCCGATGCCATCTCCGAGCAAACACAGAGCAAGGGCTGAGCTGCCTGAACGAGAAAGGAATTCAGCCCTTGTTCCCTTCACGGGGAAGTAAAGCCCAGCGAGGCAAAGGTAACACAAAAACCCCACTTGAGATCCCCAATCATTAACAGAAATACATAACCAGGAGGGTTTCAAATGATTTCCTGCTCCAGCCGGAGTCCAGGCCGGCTCTGCCGATGACAGGTCCGGCTCCAGCCACAGAGGTGGAGGGAGCTCAGCTCCCTGCTCAGGGCGAGGTGGATTTTATCCAGCAGCACCAGCCCAAGGCTGCTTTGGCTCCTGCTTGGCAGGGAAATGGTTTTTCACTTCATCCTTGCCCAGCTCTTCACCTTGCAGCGGGTTGTGTTCCCATCGCTGCCGGAGCCCGAGTCAATGATGATATTGTCTTATGAAACCAGACCTGCCTTCCACGGGGAAATATGACCCCTCTGGAATGGTTTTATCGGATCTTAGGGAACGTTATTCTCAGGAGCAATTCTCGCAGTTGTCTCCAGGTGGAATAGCTGTGGTTGCAGACACACCTCTCTTTGTTTGCCCGTGCCAGGCCGGGCCAGCCGGGGGATTCCTGCTGCTCACATTTTCTGAAGTGTCACTCTCTGCCCCTCTGGCAGATTAACAAACTCATTCCCACACACACACACACACACAGAGGAACAATCCCCGTGCCTCTCCCCTCTCCTTTGAGCTAAACTCCAGCCCTGTGTTTACACCAAACCGTGCGTGGCAGCAGAGGATGGAGGAAATAATTGTCCAGGGGAGATTCCACAGCTCAGCCCCACATTTCCTTGAGGGTTCATGTGCACCCTGTGGCATCAAATGTCACCAGCACAGAATCACAGAATTATTGAGGCTGGAAAAACCCTCCAAGATCATCAAGGCCAGCCTATGATCAAACCCCACCTTGTCAACCAGCCCAGAGCACCGAGTGCCAGGTCCAGTTGTTTCTTGAACACCTCCCAGTGCTTAAAAACCCTTTCCATGAAGGAACTGAGCACAATCCCTGCCACAGCCCAGCCCCTCCACCCCCTGCTCACCCTGCACATGGCAAATCCCCAGTCCCAACCAGCACTTGCTGCTGTTACAAAGCAGCTGGGAGCATTGAAAGATTTTATTTTTAACATCACTATCCCCCTGTCCCAGCCAGGAAATCACTGCTGCTGGACTAAGCTGGCATCAAAAAGGAAAATTTAAAAAAAAAAAAAAAAGCCAATCCTAATTTAATATTTCTGGAACATCGATTCCTTTACTTCATCAAGGAGTTAAGAAGAATGTTGCAAAAGCTGGTTAAAGCAGCAGCCAAAAAAAAACCAAAACCAGACTAAAACCACTGGACCCCAGCACCAGCTCATCCTCCATCCCAGAGCTGTGCTTCCATCTCTGCCCCCAAAAAATCCAACCCAGGCACCCCAAATTCTTGCTCTGTGTTTGACCCTTAGCACAGCCCAGCTGCTCATCCCACCTCAGCTCCCAGCTCGGGGCTCAACCCCTCCTGTGACTGCAAAAGTTATTGTGGAAATAATCCCGGCTGGAAGGGCCAGGTGCTGGGATTCCACCTGCAGCCAGCAAACAGGGCAGAGCATCCCCAGGGTGCAATCCCAGCTGGGATGGAGCCATCCCCCCGCTCCCAGAGCCCAGGAGGGGGATTACAGAGCCTTTCCTCTCCACAGCTCAGCTGTTTGGGCAGGCAGAGATGGGCTGGCTGATAGCCGGCCCCAGGGGATTGATCCCAAGTGGAAATGCTCTCAATCCTCCCTCTGCCGTGATTTCAGTGCTGAGCAATGCCGGCACCCACAGCTCAGCAATGAGCCCCGATCCACGTGCCCTGCGGTGAATTCCCTCTCTCCCATCCCTTGGAATCCCATCCTCCCCATGGCCAGGATGGTCTGACGTGCTCTAACCCTAACCCTAACCCCAACCCCAACCCTAACCCCAACCCTAACCCCAACCCAAATCCACCTGCGGGAAGGGTGGGATGAAGGGGAACACTGGGATCACGGGTCTGAGCCGAAATCCCCCACACGGGGAAAGCTGAGGGCACTCGGAGCCTGCTGCAGCTCCCCTCTCTCCCCCTCCCACAGTTCCCAGCTGATGTTTGGATAAATTCCCAGCTGCACGGAGGCTCGTGATGCGGTGTCGGGCACAGCTCTGCCTCGGGGCGGGTCAGAGCCGTGTGTGGCAAACCCCCGGGGCTGACACTCCTTCCCTTCCACAGCTCAGCCCAGGATCCTGAGGCATCCTGACCCTCCATCCTCCAGGGGAACGTTCTCCCCCATCCCTCGGGGCTGGATGCCGGCAATCCCGGCCGTGCGCTGGCGGAGCCGGAGGCGCTGGAGGAGCAGGGAGGGGCTCCTGGCGTGCTCTCCCTGCTGGAATTGCACGGGGAGGGTGATTCAGTCACGCAGGCAAGCTGCAACCACTGCTGCCACTCTGTGCTGCTTCTCCCGTGCACCAGCAGAGACCAGAGGGAATTCGGGGATGGCAGCGATGCCAAAAGCTCAGCCCAGAGGGGGAGAATCCCCCAGGCTGGGGCACTGAACGGCCCCTCCATCCTGTGGGCACTCAGGACAGCTCTCCTGGACATATCTGATGGGACAGCAGGGTGGCAGTGCAGTGACAGAGCCCTGGGAGCAGCACAGGCAGCAGGCAGGAGGTCCCCAAGCTGTGACCCTGACAGGCCGTGACTTGGCATTTTGAGGATTTCGCTGGTGAACGGTACAACTTCAGGGGAAGTTAAAAAAAAAAAAAAAAAGAAAGGAAAAAAAGGGCTGGCAGAGCTGCTGGGGGCGTTTCTGCCGTGGAGAGGAACATCACATGCTCCGGCACATCTCGTTTTTTCTGCTCAGGTTTCAGTGCTGGGCTGTGGCAGCACACACCAACCCTAGGACAGGGGAAGTTAAAAAAAAAGATCAGCCCAGCACAGAGCTCAGCTCTTCCCAAGCCTCTTTTCCCTTTCCATGGCCACTCCTGTCCTTTCACACTTCACTGTGTGTTTCTCCACGCAGCAAACGTGTCTGCATGAGGGCTTGGATGCCTGGAAATTCACTCCCTGGAGCAAAGTGAGGAGGAAAGTCCCAGCTGACAGCACCCTGCTGTGCTTGGGTGCCACAGAAGAGGCCTCTCCCTTGGCAAAAGAGCCCAAACATCCCTGCCAGTGGTGCCTGCAGGGAGGGCAGGGGTGTGACACAGACAGTGTCCCCGACACCGTGGGGTGGGAGAGGTTTTTGGGGTGATACCTGCCCTGTTGGGACATCTACTCCAGCCAAAATAGCGCTGAGGAGAGGAGCGTGACCAGACAAGCCAGCACCCATGGCTCTGCCAAAGATCCCAAAAGGCAGCTCCAGGATGGTGAAGAGAGGGGACCCAGAGCAGATCCCCTGCAGGATTGTCCCGCTCAGGCTGGCAGGAACGTGACGGGGCCGTGGAGGCAGCACCCACGAGGTGAGGGCCATATCTGGGACAGGAAGGGCCACACCTGGAGCACGCAAACACCCTGCCCAGGAGAGGAGGAGGAGGAGGAGGTGGCAGAGGCTGGCACCCCTCCAGATTTCCCTCAGCCCCATTGACCTTCTGACTCAGCGCAGGGAGAACCTACCCAGTGAAGCAGCACCAGCCCTCGGGGCCGGGGCCAGATCGTGCCAGGGACTGCCGGATCCATCCTGCTGCCACCACAGCCGTGGCCACCACGGCCACCATGGCCACCATGGCCACTGCCACCACGGCTGCCACCTCCTTCTGCCGCTGCCACCACAGCCAGCAACCCCACCCCACCTGGCCACCACCATGAGCAGCACCTCTGTGTCCCCTTTTTACCACGTCCATGGCCACCACCTCAACTCCTGTTCGGCCACCACGGTGACCACTCTTTGGCCACCTCTAGGGTCAGTGCCCTGACCCTCCTTGGGTCATTGTAACACCTCCTTGGCCTCCATGGCCACCACCTTGACCTCTCCTTCACCACAGCCACAGCCGTGACTCCTCCTTGGCCACTGCCACAACACCTTGGCCACCACCCTGAGCCCTCCACAGCCACCAACCTCATCCCTCCTCACCCACAACCTCGGTCACCATCGTGAACACCACCCCAACACCTCCTTGCCCACTCCCACAGCCACCACTCAATGCTTTGCCATCACTCCAACACCACCGTGGCCACCACCGTGACCCCTCCTTGGCCACCACCGTGACCCCTCCCTGAAATCTCGCCCACCTCCACTGCGGCCACCACCGTGACCCCTCCTCAAGTGCCACCGTGGCCACCTCCCCGCCCGCTCCTCACCTGCTCCCTCCGTCCCTCCCGAGGCGCTGCCGTCCTTGGGCTGCCGCCGCCGGCCCCGGAGCCAGCTGAACGCCCTGCGCAGCGAATTCGCCCGGGCCTTCTTCCTCCGGGGGGGAGCTCCGGGAGCCCCCGCCGAGCCGCCGCCGCCGCCCCGCTCC
>VWYP01023122.1:74571-184019 GCA_013400435.1 Pycnonotus jocosus | reverse complement strand
AACAAACAAACAAACAGAAAATAGAAGCCCTCCAAACCCCCAAACAAATTGAACTAATGCGAAAAGGGAGGAGCGGGGCTGGAGGGAAGATTTTTGTCTTTTTAAACCCCGAAGAATGGCGTCACGATCGCGGCGTGGGGCAGCGGAGCGGGCAGCCGGTGAAGTTAACAGGTCGTGCGCGATGAGTTCGCCCGAGATTTGTTGTGCTTGAGAGGTCGGGGAAGACTTATCCATTAGCACAGTGTTATGTGAAATGACATCTTCTCTCACGGTGAGTTAAACGCTGCATTACTGCGAGAGATTGCGAGGGAATTTAAGGTAGAACTAATCTCATTTCCCGGTGCACCGCAGCCTTTCGGCTCGAAGAAATTTGTTTGCAAAATATAACCACCGAGCTCCGGAACTGGAGATTCCCTCCCTCTCTCCCTTGTCCTCTCCGCGCTCCCCGTTCATCTGCCCGTTTCCCATCCCTCTTCCTGCCGCTCGGTTTCTGGAGTTGTCCGGGTCTGGGACGGTGGCCGGTGACGGGATCTCAGTGAAGCCCCCGTGAAAGCGGACTTTACCTCTCGCGGCAATGAAGCGTTCGACCCCCGCGTTTATTTCTCTCCCGGCATTGAAACAAACCACTTTTTATTTTTCCAAAGGCGAACTTTAAGGTTGGAAAGCCCGCTGCGCGGGGTGCGGGGGCGGGCGCGGAATACCCCGCCGCCGGAGCGCCCCTTGCCCCAGGTGGCGAGCGGACATGCAACCCACAGAGGACGGGCTCCCTGCGTGGGGCCGGGCACCCCAGGCGGGAGCAGCCGCGGCGAGTTTCAGCGGCGCCTCTGCCGTCATTCGCGGCTGCGGAAAATCGATGCCGTCCTCACGAATTTCGGGGCAAACAGAAAGAATAAAACCAAAACGCCGTGGCCTTTTCTCCGGTCCCGACCGCAGCCGGGAAGCCTCCGGGGCCATTTGCTGCAAAACGATCTCCGGACCCACGGCTTCTCGGGGGCGTGAGGGTGAACGCGGGGTCGGGACCCGCATGCAAAAAGGCGAAGGAGGACAGGGACCCCGGGCAGCGGGAGGAGAGGGATGGCAGCATGGCCACGGAGAACGGTGGCCGGGGCCTGGGCGGTCCTGAGCGATATTTCAGTCCCTTCTGGCGCCGACACGGTCCCCACTGCTTCCTTGTCCCGCGTGGGCAGAGCCGCTGGCTGCCGTCGTTCAGGGCCGGGAGGAGGACGAGGCGAGCAGGGCTTAGTCGGAGCGGCCGCGACCCGCGTCGGCGGCTCCTCAGGACGGTCGCCCTTCGCCTCCACTCACTCTCCGCTCGCCTTGGCTGCACCACGGCTCTGGGTTGGGTCCGCGGCCCCCTCATCGGGGCTCCCCCCTCCCGAAATAACCCCGAGTCTCTACTCGTCCCCGCTCCCTATAGACAGGGGCCCGGGATGGGGCGGCTGCCTCATCCCCGCACCAAGCTGCGGACGGACCTCGATGCCTCCGCAGCTCCAGCAGCCCCCGGCCCGACGGGGCCTCCGCTCTGCAGCCGCCCGGGAGCGCGACCCCGGCAGAAAGGCCCCGGTGGGCAAGAGCCGGGCTCGGCGCCGGTGCCGCTGCCCAGGGCTGTGGCAAGTTTGGAGAAAGGCTCGGCCGTGGCCCCAGCCTTTGTTTCCGGCGCCTGGAGGGTCGATGCTCCCGGCCTGGGCAGGCCCGGTTCCCGCCAGCCCCCGGGGACTGGGGACAGGCTCCGGGGTAGAGCCGGCCCCTTCTCTGTGGAAGGCATGTCTTAATGATGCCTTCTCTATGCTTTTCTTCCTGATCTTTCCCTTTCTTTTTGTCTCTTTTAAATTTTCTCTTCCTTCCTTCCTTCCTTCCTTCCTTTCTTCCTTTCTTCCTTTTCTTCCTTTTCTTCCCTGCTTCTTCTTTTGCCCGACCACCACCACGGGATCTTCCCGCTCAAACTGAACCTACTGTGTTCGATTCCTTGCACTTAAAGCCCCGAGGAACCCGAGGTCTCATTCCCCGCAGTCTTTCTGGCAGGTCCCGTTTGCCTCGGCCACCAAGCAGTCTCACACCCAGTCTCTGTGTCCCGGGCACCAGGGCATACATCCAGGCAGGGTCCCGGCTCCGGTGTCTGCTTCCGGCGCACGGGAGGGAAGCCCGAACCCGCGACCGGGCCTCTGGCACAGTCTGCCTCTCGCACCGATGAAGGCAGAGCAGGCTCTCGTCTGCTCGCCACAGCGTTTAACATCGTGTATTTTACGGGGGTTCGTTATGTGTCCTCACAACGTTAAAAGGTGTTTGCAAAGTTTGACAGCAGTTTATCAATAGTGCAATAACCAAATTAAGAATAAAAATAGCTCTGTATATATATTTTTTTAAACACTGAGGCTTGCCAGCTTATTCAATACAGTTGCAACTGTGCTCAGAGAGATTTTCTGTATTACTTTTGTTCCAGAATTGGCATCAGTACTATCTCTGTGGCTTGTTTTTAGCTTCTTCACTCCTCTGTAATACAAGTAGTTGAATGAATAGCAACATAAGGGTTAATTATATTACCTTCTGGTACAAGGAATTAATGTGTGTTCGTGGGGTTTATGCAGTTTCTCTGCTATTCCTCCGTGTATCCCATCCAATATATGATTCACTTTGCTAAAAGTGAATAGTGAAAATCTGCTCAAAAAGGAGTCATATACTGGGCTTGCCCAAGTGTTCATGTTTTATTCGTGGGATCATAATATCTGCCATAATATCTGCTGTTAATTCTAGAAACAGAATGTATGTCTTTCCTTCCTTCCTTCCGTCCTTCCTTCCTTCCTTCCTTCCCTCTGTCTCTCTATCTGTCTCTGTCTGTCTCTTCACTCTGTCTATCTCTTCTCTCTCTCTCTGTCTCGCTCTCTCTTTCTCCCTCTCTTCCTTTTTCCCTTCCCCCACTTGATTAATTCGAGGCATCTTGGGAAGAACAAAACACAGCGTGTTTCATTTCAGGTGTCTTTCTATGCTTAGACAGAGGCAGTATGTGGGCTGAGTGATCACCCAGCCTTGTTTTCCTCTGGCTTCCCAGCCAGCGGCTCTGGGAAGCCTCCGCTCCACGGGACAGCCCCAGGCCTGCCCTGGAGTTCGTGGCTGCGCCATCGCGACTCCGGGGGGAGGGTGGTCCGCCGCCGGGGTGCCGGACATGACTGAGGGCTTCCTCGTGGTCGTTTTCGCTGAGGGGACCCGATCTGCCTTCAGGCAGGATGGTACTCCTCTCCAGCAAGTGTCATTGCGGCAGGGAGGTCAGCTCACTGCTCCTCCTGGGGATATCGGACCGGTTCTGGGGAGGCGGCGGCCAGCGCCGGTGAGCGCCGGGGCTGGAGGTTCTGCCGTGCAGACTCATCTGGAACTCTCACACCGCTCTTCTTCTGCCCTCCTGCCCCTCCCCTGTGTGTTTCAGGACATGGAGGCGTGAATCAGCTGGGAGGTGTTTTTGTGAACGGCCGCCCTCTCCCAGATGTCGTTCGCCAAAGGATCGTGGAGCTCGCCCACCAAGGGGTCCGGCCGTGTGACATCTCCCGGCAGCTCCGCGTCAGCCACGGCTGTGTCAGCAAAATACTTGGCAGGTAAAGGGGGATGGCAAATCCTTCTGTGTCCGTCAAGAGAAAAGTGTCGGTGCCAGTCCCAGAACTAGAGGCTGCAAACAAATGGAGACAGGCGACCAGTCCAGTGAGGGGGGTGACTTTCTGAGAAATCATGGTTTTATACGTCTGATGTGGAAAGAAAGAGACAATATCTGTAGATCTTGTCAACCCCTGTTACAGTTTCTTGTGGGTAATTCTAATGCAAAGTGCAGAATGCCATGAGTATTTGCTGTATATATAGCGTGTGTCCTGCACTTGTCTGCTCTGAACAGGAAGGGAAATCTGGGAGTCGCATTCAGCAAAACGTGAAAAAAAGGTAGAAGTTGTGGAAATTACTTGTTTTGCTTTCTGAGTAAAACTCTTTTAAAGCAATATTATCTTTATATATTTCATCAACATTGCAGTATGTGCATTCATGCAAACTATTCTGCAATCTGTCCCACTGTTGATAATTAAACATCTTTTTCCAGTCATCTACTGGATTAAGAGAGCACAGAACACCATAAGTAACAAGTAACCATCCTAAAGATATTTTAGCTGCTTTGGGAGTAGGTCTCTGTTCAGCCAGGAGCTGCTCCAAACACTGTGGCAACAGGATACTAAACTCTGAATTAATATTATTTCCTGATTGCCTTTTAAAATTTTGTGTGGATTCAGGTAAAAAAGTACCATATTTGCTTTTTCCCTTTTTGATTTCTTAATCTTCTGTGCAAACCTAAACCTAATACATGTAAATTACTGTTTTCAAATGGTTTTGAACCCCAGGTATTCTTACATACTTGGACAACCCATATTAAGGGGATTTTTTTAAAGTGTATTTCTTTATCATCTGGAAAGGTTAATCACTGACTTGTTTGCTAAGATTTTGCAGTTAATTTAATTGTTTAGAATTTTACTATTTTTATTTAATTTTTTTTTCCCAGTTCCTAACAAACATACTTTCCTGGACATAGCAAAGCTGCAAAGACGATTAAGGCTTTTTTTTTTGTAGTATCACACAAGGGATGTGCTGATCAGTCAGTGACCATGTTACTGTACAGATTTGTCATGATCACAGGCCCCTGGTTTTGCAGTTCTTGTCGCTGTTTCCTGCGCAACCATCTTACCTCTACTTCCCCAAACTCTTAAGCAGCCCCTCCACATCCTCGCTTGATTCAGAGCTGCATTGTGTAGGCTGCACTCGGCGCTCCTGCTTTATCTCCCACGCCTTCCTCTCAGGGACATGCCTTCCCTGCAACCTACATGCACTTCTCCTGATGGAGTTTTGAGAACACGAATGCCTTGAACTGGCGTAGAGAGGAAAACTTTCTGTGGGCTTTATAGTGCCCACCACGGGGCTGCTTCACTCAGTCCACGTGTGCAGTTAGCATAGGCTCCTGCTCCCGGCCTGGCTGGTGTGGTTTGGATGATGATGCTCACAGTTGCATTGGAATTGCCACCAATTCCCCTCAGAACCAACACACAGCTTGGAAACAGGCAATTTATTTACCCAGGCAAAATTCTGATGGTTTTACTTTTGGCAGTTTAGGCCTGTTGTTACATATATTTGCACTATAGAGCTCAGAGCGAGGTTCCAGAGCTCTGTCGTTAAAGTTGTCAACAATAAATTGGAATTTCATAGCTCATTATTTTCATAACTAATAATTACAGTGGGTAAAATATCTCTGTAATAGCGTCCTTGTGTGTATGTGTTTTCTCATATGTGTGCATGTGTGTGAAAAGTGGGAATCCTTATGATAAATCCTTGCATTTAGAATTTTATTATCAGAATTTTTCAGTACTAGATGCAGCTTTAAAAAAACATACAGAGACAGGGAACCAGTTGTTGCAGGGCAAGAGAAGTTCTTAACCCTCAGAGGAGGGTGTTGTGGTGGTGCCCACCCTACAGCTGCCTTTGCAACTCTCTGAAGCAAAAGGCCCTGACCTGATGTAGATGGAATAATCCTGTCTGAAGTCATCCTTGCCTTTAAAATGGAGGTGGGAGTCAGGGATGCTGGAGACATGCAGCCTGCAGGCTTTGTGACTGCGCCCAAATTCATTGCCAGGGTGGAGCCAAGCAGATGTCCATGACAGTGCAGGGTGAGAACTGTTCCCATTGTGATGATCTCTCTCTGCATCCAGGGTGCACAATCTGGGCCCAATCCTGCACCTCCCATGCAGGGTGAGCCTTCCTGTGGGCTCATCTGTGCCTGGGCAGGCCTTGAGGCCGTGGGAGCAGGCAGGTGGGCAAAGGTTAAAGGGTTTGGGAGTAGAGGCTTGCTGTTCTGAAGGCACCAGAGCTTTGTCCCCTGGTGAGCTCATCACAGGTGCAGTATTGTGATGGCAAGGGCCCTCTCTGGCTTTCCTACCATGGTGATCAGCCATGAGAAAGCCGTGGCTGGTCCGTACAGGCACGGCATCCCACACTGTTGGGAATGCTCCCCTTGTCCAGGCTGTCCTGGACTGCAGGGCACTGTTGCAAAAAAGCACTAAGAAGCATTTGTGAACTCCATCATTTTTACTAGATCTAAGAAAATTGTGACTTGTTGTCTGGTGGCATCTGTAGTATCGTCTGGCTGTGTTCTACGTTCTCATCAAAGTAGTGCCAACAACCTCAACCTCAAAGTTTTGAGGCTAGAGGTGCAAGATTTTAGAAGGTTTATGGGCCATTTTTTTGTCACATCCTCATGGAAGTGTGAGAGGAACTAAATTTTTCCCCTCTGCCCTAAAGCTCACAGCATTTAGGTGCAGCAGGAGGGGTAATCCACCTCTAACACTCAACACTTGCCATTATTGATATTTCATAAATGGCTCATGGAGATTGGTAGGCCTGAATCAACATTTGTACACAGAGTATCTGAGAACATGTATGAGCAATTTGGGGTCAGTCTCTCTAAAGGAACCTTAGGCCCTGCACACAGAGCTTTCCCAGAGCTGACCAGGCAGCCTGGCAAAAATTTGATTTGATGATTGCATGTTTCAGTGAGGCCGACTTTGGCTGTGCAGACTGTTTGTGCTCTGCTCAGGCTCAAATAATGGAGGAATTTTTTTTTTTTTTTAAATTTTTTTTGTATAACAGTTACATCAGATAGTTGCAGAGAAAATACATTAATAAGCAGTCTTATTTCTCTGCTTGGGAGTTTTTCTGAGCTAGAAATGTGGGCACAGAGCAGTTGTGATTGAGCTGCTGCAAGCATAGCTCGGTGGGCACCTGGCTGAGAGTCTGACGGAGTCGGGGTCTGCTCGGCATGAAAGGGGTGTGCAGGATTAGGGTGGTTGGGGTGGTAGCTGAAGGTAGGCACGGGGTTTATTTTTCATCTTGTTGTGTGAAAATTCACAAGATACAAAGAAGTCCAGGGCTGTGAGAGAGCCTCCTGTGTGACGCCGTGACTGCAGCATGGAGGAATACAGTCTCATTCTCGGTCTCCATTCCGCCCCTTAGCTTGTAAAATGCAACTTCTGCTCTTAGCAGCGTGTTCGAGACTACAAAGGAGGAGACTTGCAGGGCCCAGGGATCTCAGCTGCCATGTATTATGGCAAAGCTGCCAAAAGCAGTTGGTCTTGTGTGATGTACATGTGAAGAAATTGGTCAGATTCACTTTGGTTTAGGGATCTCATTCTCCACCTTTCCTGGAGGCATGGCATCAGCAGAGCTGCTGCTGGTGGTGAAGATGCTGCACCCGAGGAAGAGATGGTCACAGAGACCGATCCCTGCCTCAGATGGACCCCTCTGGAGCATGAGCAGCTCTCTTTCCCTCAGAATTTGTTATCAAAACTACTGAAAACATAATGATGAAAATAATACATTTTGAAAAAAATTTGACTATTAAAACCATAATATGCATATTAATATCATAAAACAGGAAAAAGATATGCTGGTGTATTTATTCCAGAGGTGCAAATAAAATACAATACCTAGCCTTCATTTCACTTTGAATCATAACAAGCTGTAGATATTAATGACAGCTTTTCTGTAAAAACAGTAATTTGCTACTAAAGAGTCCACTGCAAAAAGTGGTCTTTGGTGTGATTTGTTTCTATTATTGCTAGTACTGCTGATTAATAACACACATTTTCAGTTAATTTTGGATCTCAGCATGCCCTTTAATCTTGCGTTGTTTCTTTTGTCTTGCTATTACAGAAAAATATATATTGTATCCTGAGGCCCAATTCCAATTACTATAAGTTAATCTATTAGGTGATAAAGAACCACACAGGCAGAAAATGTGTATGCGAAAGTGAAGATGTATCTCAGGATTTGCTGGGGTTTGGTTACCTTGAAATGATGTTCTCTATAAATCTCAGAGCATGTTCTCTGTCTGTGTGTGATAACTGAAGCTTTGTTTTGGATGTTGTCCCAGGTATTATGAAACCGGGAGCATTAAGCCTGGAGTGATTGGAGGATCAAAACCAAAGGTCGCCACACCCAAAGTCGTTGAAAAAATTGCAGAGTACAAACGCCAAAATCCCACCATGTTTGCCTGGGAGATCAGGGACAGACTCCTTGCTGAGCGAGTGTGTGACAACGACACTGTGCCCAGTGTCAGTTCCATTAACAGGTAAAGCTTGATGTGGTTCTGGGGTGGGATGCTCCATGGAAGCACTGTCACCATGTCTTTGTCTTTCAGCAGGACTGGGTGCTCAGGGCTGTTTCTAAGAAAAGCAGCTTCACCTGTTTCCCTAGGGCACTTGGCTCTGGGGAGCAGCCCTGGGCTTACCTTGGTGGCTGAAGCACCAGGGATGATGAGGGTTTCCTAGGAGTGGGCAGGTCCTCCTGTCAGCCTTTGCTTCTTTTCCATGGTTTCCCCTGTCTGTGAGTAGGAGGACCTTGCTTGGAATGACCCTATGTGTTTGCTATAAACAAAGCCCCTGTTCTGGTCTGTGGGGTGGGGGTTTGGTGGGACATGCTCTGCTCAAGCTCAGATGGACATTGAGCAGGGTGGGAAAGGAAGGGACCCAAGGCATGGGTCTGAGGTATCATTTTGTCACCTGATACCTGATTGATGTTGCTGACATTGGCCCAGGCCTGTGTTCAGTGAGAGTATTAATGGGGGAATTTGGTTGGTAGTGTCTGAGGGCTTCTGCTGCCTGCTTTTTACATCGGGGAACTTAAGTGGCCTTGAATTGCTTTTGTAAAAATGCAGGGGAATCTCATTTGGAGACTCAGTCCCATGTTTGGATGTTTTGCCGTGGCTTTGCAAGTCAGGGCTGGGCTCATAGAAGGCCTGGTTAGGGGCTCTAACCCACTGCCTTGTCCATTACACCTTCTGTGCCCACAGTTTCCTTCTGAGTCAGACAATGTATAAGGCTGGAAAAACCCAGTGAAATACTGTGTGACATCTCCAGCCCTGCCAGAGCAACAGTAAGATACGAATACTTGAATAGCAGAGCTTTTGGGCACCCATGGCCCTGGCAAGCAGGGTTCACTAATTTTTACCCCCTTCCAGGCTTCCTTCTTACCATGCTGGTGAGATGATTTTCACTTGTGCAACTGCATGCAAATTCTTCGAATGCGGCTCGCTATAAAATGTCTCATTTGCGTCCAGACGTGAAATAAATTGATGCAATATTCTTTTATTGGCTATCCCAGTCTGATTTGCATTCATGGTGTTGCCGCTTGAGTAGCCGGAGTGGCTTCCTCAGCATTAGCGGAGAGCACAGGCTCTGCCTTGATGGACTCAATGTTGAGTCATGTGTTTGTGGAATTAGAAGGAAAAATGGGTCAGTTCCTGTGCAGCCTTTGCTGCTTGGGAGCCCCTGGCTTGGAGGCTTCAGAGCAGCGTGCAGTAACTCTATGGACATGGTGCTTTCAGTTTGAAGAGGGTTTGAGAAATATTACAGACACCTGGAAAACCAAACGAAAATATCAAATACCTAAGGAAAAGCTCTGCTTCTGCTAATGCCAACAAGTCAAGTGAGAAGCATGGCTGTTAAGAGCAGTCCTCTGCTTGTGTAGGAGAACTTCATATGTCCTCCAAAAAACTACCAAAAAAGGCCGCCACAGCTCTAGGTAAAAAGAAGATTTAAGTAGCTTCCAGTCGTATTTTGAGCCAGTTTCCATGGTCCTCTTGCTGCTGCGTATGTTTCCCCATTCACAATGCCCACACCCCTACTGCCCTTGTATCAGAAACCCAGTTCATGATTTGTCACCAACGTTTTTGGCTGTAAATCTAATTCTTTCTCATCTGCTTGTGACTCTGGCTAAGATCTTCTCCTTTTCTCAAAGGTTTGCAATCCCTTTTAAGAAATGCATGCAATCTGTTTGAGTCAATCTGTTTACGTGGAGAATTGGTTTTGCCAGTTTAGGAGCTCACCATGAAAACCCAGACTGAACAATCATGTGACAGAGAACCTGGAATTCACATCAAACCACTTGGCTTTAATGCTAAATCCTACAATTCCACCAGTCTGTGGGTTTTATCCTCATATTTAACACTGAGTGTATACTTTGGGGCTTTGCTGGCGGGAAAGGATGCAGGCCCCTGCCCTCAATATTCTTGTTCCCCACGGAGGAACAAAGCAGGAGCTGCCTGGTCAGCACAAACAGAAGCCTAGATCTTGCTGAGGGGTTCCTGTTCTGCTGCAGTTGTCATTTCTGCACAGGGGAGGACGGAAGCACTGCTCTGGCTCTCTGTCCCTGTCTCCACAGTGCAGGGTGTGTTCACCAGGGCTGTGCTGTTCCCTCTGAAGGTGCTGAGGCTGTTCCTGTGGAACACTAGGGTTTATGGGGATGGACTGCACCCAGTTCATCCCTGCTACTGAGGGGGCCTTTTAGCAGAAAAGTTTGAGCTGCTGCCTCCATGTAAGAGGGAATAATATTAATAATAATAAATTAATAACAAATAATTTTAATAATAGGCCAGTCTTCAATAGCAGAAGCAAGTCTATGTGATTAAGACTTAATTAATCATTGTGATTAGCTTTGCTCAAATCAGCTGAGAGCTGTCCAACTGCTTTCAAGTGCTCCAGTCTCTGTTCCTCCAGAGATAAAAATGTTTATGTGTCAGAAGGCTCTGGACACCCTTTCTTCACCATGACAGCTTTGTACAGTGGACTGTTTCCACTCTTGACCATGCAGAGTCCTGTCCCTTTGGCTGTGCTCCCTCACCGAAGCTGCTGTTCCAGATGTTCCTGCCCCTCACACGGGGCTGACAGTTCTGGGGTCTGTTGCTGTAACCCATCTCCCAGTTGTGCCTGGCACCCAGCAGCTTCACTCTGGGGCTGGCAGCTGAAAGATGGCTTGTGGACAGACCAGACTGCTGCCAGCCTCCATCAGATTCCTCCAAGGAATGGGAGGGGAAGGGGGTGGCAGCGCATCCTTTTCTGGGATGGAGATGGGTGTCACCAGTGGTGGTCCCTGTGCCTGCCTATAGGGGCTTACCAGCAAGGAATTGCTGTGTTCCTGTAATTTCACCCCCAAGCCCACTCTACCTGACAATTCCCCTCCTCTCCTCTCCTTCAAATTCATGGCAGGCAGGAATGGGAGGGGAGTTTGTCAGCCACAGAGAGGGGAAATGCTCATTGCAGCATTGCTGCTGCTTTAACAGTAGTGCCTGGGGCTGGGGGATGTGTGGTGAACCAAGGGCATGCTTCCTTCCAGCCTGTTCCAATTCTGCTGCAGCCTGAAGCAGAGTTGTGCGATCCCTAGAGTTGTTTCTGACCCTGTCTTTCATTTTTTTCATAGAACATGGGCAGGTAAACCAAATGTGTAGCATCTTCCCAGATTCTGCCTTCATAGCAGGTACCCTCTGTCCTGCACCACCACACATGCCTTCTGCTCTATCTGTATCTCTGATTTTTTTCTCACTGATGTCACTATCAATCAGAGCAGCGGCTGCATATACCTAGTGGTGATAAATGTAGTCATTCAACTTTTAAAATTAGCATTTATTCCAACACTTTTTTTTTTTTTTTAATCAATAATTTGGGCTAAGGTGATCCTTTCCCAAGGTGTCCAAGTGCCTCTAGCCATGTGTGTGTCATACCTGGTATGCTTTAGGAACAGCCTTGCAAATGTGTTGCAGCACCCAAGAGTGCAGACCACAGCCTGCTGGAACCTCTGGGCTCAGAAGGTTCCAGCTCCCTGGGGAGGGGGCACTGTCCTGCTGACTGCTCAGATAGCTATGGATATTTCTTTCCTGGGCAGTGAGGACTGGGTCCTCGAAGACACTAAAGCACCAAATTCTGAAGCATCCTGAGAACCATTTGGATGCAATCCTGTTCAGTGTGCTCTGGGATGACCTTGCAGGAGCAGGGAGGTTGGACCAGATGACCTACTGTCAACTGTTGTCTCCTTCAACCCAAACCATCCTGTGATTCTGTGATTCTGTGGAATGTCACCCTGATGACTCCAATGGCAGGGGCTGGGGGCACAAATGTGGCCCAAGGTCCACCTGCCAGGCTTTGATCTTTCAGTGAATGATGAAAGGAATATATGGAGAAAGCTTTTTTTTTTTTTTTTTTTTTTTTTTTTTTTTTTTTTTTTTTTTTTTTATTGATGTAGGTGTCCTGCACTGAAAAAATGGTGTCTAATGCCTCCTGCCATTGCATGCCTAAGGCTAGCTAAATTGTCATTTTTTTCCCATTACTCACAGGATCATACGGACCAAGGTGCAGCAGCCACCCAATCAGCAGGTCCCGGCTTCCAGTCACAGCATAGGTAAGGAAAACTTTTTAAAAAATACATTAAAAAATAATAATGGATTACAAATATTCTGAAGAACTTTTAATCATTCTTATGGACAGATAATTCTGCATAAAACACTTCAGCACACGTGCTAATGTGCCTTCTTTGTCATTCTCCAAGGGCTGAACATAGTAAATGAATTTTATAAATACTGCTAAAAGGTTTTGAATTTTACTGATTATTATGATAAATAGCTTTCACCATGAGACAGAAAATTGAAATCTAAACCAAAAAAACCCCACTAATAGGGGTCTATAGAATGTCAGATAATTAAAGTAATAAATCAAGAAAGGGATACTTATTCATAACATTTTCTGCATCATTAGTCAGTAAGTAGTTTTGAATGTGTTTTTTCCATCTATCAACCATCCCTTCCATAGTTCTTTGTGCGCCTGCAGTCTTGAGTGAAGAGGTAGCAAAACTTTCTGAAACTTTTAATTCAGCCAAAGAACAGTGATGCTGCAACCTGAGGGAGGTGACCCAGAGGAGACCCCCAGGCTGCTGAGACACCCTCAGCCCTTCTCCTGGCTGACAGGGTCTCTCTGAGGAGGGTGGGTGCTTCTGTGCTGCAATGCAGCAGGGATGGAGGGACTCAGGCTTTTTGTCCCTGTTCCATTAAATCCGTCAGGGCACTGGTCAGCGCTTGCTTCATGGGAGGTGGTGGGGTGCCCTGGTTTCTCTCTGCCTTTATGCTGTCACCTGTGATATGGCGAAATGCTTGCTGCTTCTGTCTTGGCAAGGGTGTGCTGGCACTGGGAGCAAGGGAGTGGAGGTGCAGAGCTGTCTGCACTTTTTCAGCTTGTCAGAGGAGTCATACTGTAGACTCTGCACCCTCAGCCTTTCTCTCCAGAAAATGCCAAATCTTGGAGAAGATAAAGCTTCCTTTGTCTCACTGTGATGGCTTAAGTGCTGTCTCTTCTTGAAAAAGTCAAGAACAGAGAAGAAAAATCTTGTTTCTCAGGGCTTGGAGTTGATAGAGGGATCAGGGATTCCTGACGGGTTTGCTCCATGTAAGCCATGTCTGAGGCTCTTTGGTGCAGTCCCACAGTGTATCCCCCATCCTGTCCTCGGGGTCTGCCTGTTGATTTCTAGGATGTAGGGACGTGGCAGGACAGGCTCGGCCTGTAAGCTGATGGAGGTGATGGTGGTGCTCCCTCCTCTGTCTGTTTCAATAAAGCCTTGGACACCCACGTCACAAGGACGGTGTTTACTGTGCAGTCTTGCACACCCAGATTGGTCTGTGCTGTTGACGAGTGACTGCCCTTGCTGGACACACAATATCTTTTTCTGAGGGCTCTTTGAAAGCAAA
Organism: Pycnonotus jocosus; assembly: GCA_013400435.1. Taxonomy (NCBI): domain Eukaryota; kingdom Metazoa; phylum Chordata; class Aves; order Passeriformes; family Pycnonotidae; genus Pycnonotus; species Pycnonotus jocosus. Next base: position 170,443 of record VWYP01023122.1, on the reverse strand, counting down.
ACGAATTTAGGTCAGATTTTGGTGAACCTCAGGGTCTTTCAGGCGTCCATCTGTGGTCAACCCCAGCTGTGCAAGGTCTCCACTGGCCAGAGGCTAGTGGCATGGTCTAACAGGATGCAGAGACCACAGCCAGTACAGCAAGCGTGGGTTGCTCTGTTCCCAGGAGGTTCCTGTCCCGGGTACCCTCTTGTGGCAGCTCCTCTCTCTGCATGGCTGTGTTCCCAGCAAGCTCTGTTCATCTTGCTGTTGACATGGGCTGCTGTGTCACTGGAGGGCCTCTGCTGTCCCAAGCAATGAGCTTTTCCACTGAGCCTTGTGTGGTGTCTGACTGCTACAGAAAAGCATCTCCTGTTCCTCAGCACATAGACCCAACGCCTTGTGATGGGAGCAAGGGCTGAGCATGCCTCTGCTCCCACCCCCGCCCTGGGCTGCTGTGGCATGCTGTGGATTGGACTGGGCATGGCTGGGGTGGGTAAGGGCTCCTCCTGAGCTGGAGGGGCCACGATGGCCAGCTGAGCCCCAGGGACCTCCTTCACGCCTTGGGGGCTGGTGGCTCTCGGGTAAGCTGGTGCCCGTGTTGTCCTGCAACTGACTGCCTGTCCTTGCCTTGCAGCCTCCACGGGATCAGTCACCCAGGTGTCCTCTGTAACCACTGACTCTGCTGGCTCATCCTACTCCATTAGTGGAATCCTGGGAATTGCGTCCCCCGGCACTGAGAGCAACAAGCGCAAGCGGGATGAAGGTAGCAGGAGCTGTTTTCTAGAGGGGAGTGCATGGCTGCCCAGCCAGAGGGGTGGGTCGGGGCTGGGGGATGCTCTGTGTTTGTGATGTGCTGGAGCTGTGGACATCCCCTGCAGTGCAGTTTGGTTCTTTTTCAGCAGGACGTTAACAAGGTCACAGACAAGCCAGGGACCATCCCAGTGACCCAGTGGCCAGGAGCGGTGGCTTCTCCAGGTGTTTTAGAAAGCTATGGCAGTGTGTCAGTTTTGAGACAGTCCTTCCTCCACACTGTGGAACTTTTCCTTCCTGCCAATGAGTAGGGGAAGAGACACAATTGTGTTGACTCTGTGGCCACCTGAAATAGGAAATATCTGCAAAATGACAGAAAATTAACTGCACAGACATCTGCTGTGCTGCTTCTCTCAGGACTTTCTTCACCAGGGACATTTGTCAGTCTTGGAGGATGGAAGTAAGCACAGTCTGGCTGGGGTTGGATATTGTTGATACACTTCTCAGACCCACAGGATGTATGGTCCTGTTTTGTTCTGCATCCTACTGAAAACAATGTTTTGGATAGAGAGGCACAAGAGATAGAGTGGAAGGCAAAAGAGGAGAAGTTCTGTACTGGCATAGTTTTAAAATGCCTTTAGTTTAGAGCACTGTTTTCATTTTGGAAGAACCTACAGGAGAAACTAACGCCATGGTTGTGGACACAATTTGTGTAGCAGAGGGGACACCAGAACTGCAGTGGGACTTTTTCAGCTGAGGTTGCAGAGGGCATGTGGAGGAGGGGTGACTGTCTTTCCTGCTGAATCAGCCTCTTGCCTCTTGCTGAGGAGCATCCATGTTCCTCATCTCCTGCTGCTGGTGCAGGTCCAGCAGTGCCCTGCAAACAGTGCAGGTCCAGATCCCTGCACTGTCCACACTGTCTCCTGTTGCCCAAACCCTCCAGGATGGAGGGGGTGGGTGGGTGGGTAGGCTGAAGCTCCAGGGGCACCCCCCAACCCACCCTCCATCCCCTGGGAAAACACAACTAAAATCAGCAGCCTGGTGCCTGAGCTGTACTAACAGGGTGATGTGCCTGTACATCCTTTGGTGGAAACACATGAACAGGTTGCAGAGTAGACCCAGATTTACTGGACTGGGAGAAAAACTGCAAGAGTTTGGGGGACGATTTTCAGCCACATGGGAACTAATTTGATGGTGGAAGTATAAAACTCCTTGCACTCAGGTTCTTGCTAAATATACCGATGTTACTTAACTCTGTGATTGTACACCTGATTTTTTTTCCCAAATCCAGGTTATAAATGCATAATTAAATATATGCATTGAAGCAGGTAGGGTGGAAGTTTTGTATTTTATCAGCCAGATCAGGAGACAGGCTTTCTGTATGGGCACCACATGGCTCCTGTGCCACAGATCCATTTTTTGGGTGCCTATGAGAAGGCTCTGCTTTAACTGCAGAGAAAAGGATTGTTTCCTTGAAAAGCAAAAGCAGTTCCAGAAGTAGAGCTGAGAACATTCTCAGCTTTTTTCAGTTCACGTTCAGAAAGGAGCATGTGATTGCTAAAGCAACCCCCATCAATTTGGCAGAATGAGTCATGGGGTTTGAGCTCCTAAGCTGGACAATAATGCTGTCCTCAGCAGGCTGTTTAAACTGCTTTTGTAATAGGCTCAGGGCTGCAGGTTTAGAGAGGCACAGTCAGGTACTCCAACATCATTGTCTGTTGTGGGGGGATCCCTAGGAGCATCCATAACCCCCTTCCTATCCTGCTTACCACAAGGTCCTTCTGGATGGGTGTGGGTGGGTGCATTGTGCCCATGGAGATGTCCCAAGGCTCTGCATCTGCTCTATGTTCCTCTGATATAAAGAGGAGAAACATGTCATCTAATTTTGGCCTGTATCATGACATAGATGCACAAGTGGCAGAGCTAATTTAACAATTTCCCAGCTTTGGAGAGGCTCTCTCTGCAGAAAGCCCCTCACATTATGTCCTTTGTCTGTAGCTGTTGAAAGGCAAGTGCCTGCTGCTCTGCCTCCCTGCACACATTTCCTGGACACACTGGCTGTGCAGTGCTGTCCAGATGTCCTGGTTGCCCTCGGCCTGGGGTTGAGGTGGGATGGGCTTGCCCTTCCAGCTGCACAGAGCAGTGGATATAATTCATTAATCAGTTTTGTTCTCCTCACTCTTGATATTTTATGAGCAGATGTCACCAGTATTTAACCCAGTGGGGAGCTTGCTGGGTAGCAACAGGGGCAAACTAAATCAGACAGTCTTTATTGGTTTATATAGCTGAAGGTGTCATTTTTTCCTCTGTTGTAATATGGTCTTGGAGCAGATGTGTCTTCATGGGGGATCAGTTGCTTTCACTTTTGGTTAAAGGACATGCTACTGGAGACTGACATGAGAAGCAGGCTGTCCTGTAATGAGGCAGAGAGACACAGGCAGCTGCTGCAACCTCCAGCAGTGGAGGATGCTGGGCAACCACTTTGCTGTTCTGCATGCAAATTGCCTCCTCAGGTGCAGTGGCAGCAAGTTTTCCCAGCCTTACATCTCAGGGAAGAGTTGCAGAGATGCAGGTGGGCAACAGGAATGCACAATGACCATGATGGGGTGCTTGCTCTCAACGGGGTCTGTTTTAGGGCAGCAAGACTCCCAGTCCGAGCAAGCTGAATGCTCCATCCAATGCTGACAGCCAGTGTAGGGGCTGGTTTCACTGCACCAGCAACAGCTGGTTGGGTGAGCAATGGTGATTTCATGATGGACACCTGACATATTTTGGGAAGTGTTGAGCATCTCCTGTCTGAAAGTCAAAGCTTTATGAAGTTGGGTTAAGCAATCCTTGTCGAGCACTGGGAAGAGGGCAAAAGACACTTTTGTCCACAGGCATAGGAGACTGGGGTCAGGACATGCTTTGAGGACAAAGGAGGTTGCTGGGCCATAAGTGCTCTGGAGGATTCTCTGAGGATAATGGGGAAAGAAGGCCCAGTGCAGGGCCAGGCAGAGCCCAACCCTCCTTTTCCCTTCACTCCTCTCTTTGCTAGCCCTGGTCTCCATCCTGCAGAGCTGTGCAGATGTGGAAGGGATGTCAGAAGGGCTTATGCCCAGGTGTAAGCACAACAACTGCAGTGTTTGTGCCATGCCAGCTGAGAGGGGTCCTGGAGCAAGCATGCAGCCTGAGGCATGGGATGTGCCCTCACTTGGGATCTCCTTGTGAGCTGGGGCTGTCTCAATGGGACAGTGACATCCCTCCACCAAAGGACATCTCAAAGAGCCCAGACCAGTGCCCTGTGGGAATCATGTTGTACCTGCAAGTCCTTTCCAGGAATGTTCACAGAGCAAGGGGACTGTGTGGGGGCAATGCTGGCACCTACATGCTGAGTGTAGCTCTGTTGCACCTTGTACAGAGCCCTCTGCTTGCTGGTCTGTAGAGGGCTCGAGCTGCTCAGTCTGGGCCTGTCTGTACACAAATCCTGCCTTCAGTGCAGGCAGCTGCTGTTCGTGCTCTGCTGCATCTCTGGATACTGTCAGGGCTGGCCTGGGGCTGGAGGAAGAATATTGTTCCTGTACTCTTGCAGAGAGATGAGACTGGCTGCTGGTGGGTTTATGAACAGAGTTGGAAGGCTTACAAGGATCTCCATGCTTGTGGCTCCTCCTTGCTTTATACAAAACACAATTTCCCCACAAGGGAATAATGCCTTTTTGGAGCAAATACTGCAGGTTTTGTTGGGGTGTGAGTGCCTGAGCTTCCAGAAGTATGCTTGTGCCTTCACTTCTGGCACACAAAAGTGCAGAAATCTTTAATGCCAACAGGTTATACGGGCAGCAGGTGAACATTAACAGCAGCTAAATCAATCTGAAATATCTTTGCATACAGTAGTTTCTCTGGAAGTCTAGGATGCCTGTTGTGTCGCTAACATTACTTGTATGCTATTAAAATAGAGACTTTCAATGGGCACAAATGTCACGTGGCCCATCCTGCTATAGCTAAAATCATAGAATATCCTGACCTGAAGGGACCCACAAGGATCACCATCGTCCAACTTGTGGAGTAAAAGAAACACAAAACCAAAACCCCACTCCAGGATTATCACTGCTCTGGCACGATGTTGGAGTGTGCAAGCTGGCACCCTTTTAGCTGGTGTGTGTTAATGCAGGGATTGGCACAGAGGGGCATCCTGCCACTGCTCAGCTCAGGTGCAGCCGTGGCAGCAGGGAGGATAATCTGTTTCCTTGCAAGGACAAGAGCTGTGCTAGGCCAGTTGACCTGTGTGCTTCCCTTTTATAGATGCAGCTGATTCGAGCAAAAGGCTCTGCGCAATCATGAGCGCCTGATTGCAAGCTGTCTGTGGCCTGATCTGCCCAAATTCAGCAGGACATCCTCAACAAAGTGCCACACAGGATGCAAGTGTCTGCTCCCCACCTGCCCCTCCTTATGCAGGAGAGGTTAGGCAGATTTAGATTCGTGCATCTAAGAGCTGCAGAGATCATATCTCAAATTCAATCTTAACAGACTTCTCAGCAGTGGACGAGTTTGGGGAATTGAAAGCAGTGTGACAGGAAACTTCTACTCATATCAGTTGTTTTGTTTTGTTTCCATTCTCACCAGCTACAATCCAACATTGCGGTCAGCATCTGGTGTGATGATGTAAGTGCTGGTGCTTTCTTTCATTGACTGACCTCTTTGAGAAATGCCTTTAATCACAGATATGGTGTGTTCCCAGGTGTTTGGGTCACAGCCTTCTGTCTGAGACAATAAGGCTCCAAGAGGGCCCAGGACAGTAATAGAAATGAGAAGGGAATGAGAAGGATTGCACACAATGGTGGGTGCAATCCAATGCCTTATAGAACCATCCCATTTTACCGTCACTATGTTTTCCTGAAGGGATGCCCTGGGTTAGGCACGTCTGTGTATCCAAGCAAGTGCTGATCTGTGCATGGAAGCTGACAGGGATACTTCCAATGATACCAGCACCATGACCACTGTGGAGATCAGCTGGAGAAGTGCTTGGCAGTGACAAAGGAGGAGAAGAGCTCGCCAAGTCAGTGACCTGTCTGGGGACAGAGAGACAGAGAAAAGCAAAGCATACTACTCATCATGAGTGAGGGTTTTTGTATTATGTGTCTTTCCTCCATAACAGGCCCATGAGCCGTGTTTTTCCCAGAGGGACAGAAATAAGAAACTACACTCACATCTAGGCAGAGGTTTGAAGGGCTGTGGGCACAAATGTCTTGGAGACTGCATGAGAGGGTCAGTGGCCTCCAAAGGGAGCCTAACGTGGAGTAAGTGCTTCCAGGTCCTTGTGTCATCTCTTCTTGTGGTCAAGGGAAAATGTGCTAAGGTATCAACTCTAGGAGGCTGCTGGAAAGGCTTGTAAAGTATTTTTTCTGTTTTTGTCTGAAGTATAGTTCTTTAAAAGTTGAACATCAGAACCACAGCTGGTGCTAAGCTTTTCCCAGAATAGTCAGGTGCAATTCCCACATCTCTGTGCCTGTCTGAAGTTGTGCCAGGACTTGCAGTGCATACATGTGGCAGATGGACAGTGTCCAGGAGCATTCCACTGCTCTGTCTCTTTATGGTGGAGGTAAACATGTCTGTTCTGCCCTCTTGGTCCCAGTGTCCTGTCTGTGACAGCAGAGAGATCCCACCTCAACACTGAGCTCTGCGTGGTGGCAAAGCCCCGGGTGGTGAGAGCTGCTGTGCCAGTCTGTAGCTCCCTGGAGGGCCCAGGGCTGTAAGGAGAGGCCTGCCAGCCATGAAGTTAGATATAAGTGTGTAAATGTCCCTTTCCAGCTATGGCTTTACAAATTCTCATAAAGGTAAAGTAGATCTTACTGTAGGTGCTCTGATAATAGAAATACTACTCCATCAAATACCAGAATCTTTGGTCTCTGAGGGATGGAATTTGGGTCTCCTCTGTCCACTCAGATGCTCCTCTTCCTGGCAGTCAGTGCTGGCTCTGTGTGTGCTCTCAGTGTCCTGCTCATCCCAGGACACCTCTAGGTGTGAAAGCCCTGCCCCCTCCTGAGAAGGTGTGGGTTCTCTACCCACTCATGACTTATTCTTTGTGGCTTCTTGGGTTGATTTAGGTGCTTTTGACTTGGGGTGCTGGGGCATCCCCCTCAGGGAGGCCTTGCTGAATGAGGGGTCATGGTGCTGGCCTAGGAATATGGATAATGACAGACCCTACAGCGGTGTTTGTACTGCCTGCCCACACTCTCAGCATCAGCAGGAGTAAAACACATGTTGCAGCCAGCAGGTGATGGAGTTTGGTGCATAAATTAACCACTCCTGGGATCCACTGTTGACATAAGTCCTTATTACTTGGCTCACCTCAGATAGTGACCAGAGCCTGATGGTGTTGGGGAGTGATGGTATCCTCTCCAGCACTTTCTTGGAGTCTCCTGCACCATGCAACTGGTGTGCAAAGGACTGAACCCTTTGGGAATCTAATTGCAAGGGAAAGAGTTAAAAGCAGAAAAATAGTGAGGGAGAAAAAAGCAAGAGGTTATGGAGAGAAAAAAATCACTTGCCAACAGAAATTTCAAGTTTATTAAGTCAAAAGACTTAAGTGCCTGTCTGGGCAGTGGTGGAAGGAACACACAGACTTTCCCAGGGGAATGGGAAGGGGACTGATGATGTGCCCTGGCTCTATAGCACTGCAGGGAGACACCTACACGGAGCACTTGGGATGCAAAGATGCCACTGCCAAGTCAGCAACAGTTAAAAAGAGGCAGTGGGAAAATGCATAAAAATCAGAAAACTCACTCTGTACTGCAGGCAATCAGGTTAAACAAGTGGAGATGTCCAAGCCCATGCATAAATGAAAGAAACCCCCTCCGGAGTCCTCAAGAAATGCTGGAGTTTACTTTAATGACTTCTTGCCCCACTTCAGCAGCATACTCCACTTTACTCACTGGAGTTGTCTTTACCCCAAGGAATAAGTCCAGTGACTACAATGAGATGAAGCTTTTGAAGGGCATGAGGTTTTGCAGGGTCAGCAAGTACTGATCTGAATTCCTCCTGCTGATATAGACTGTCCTGTGCATTCAGGGTTCCATTCCCGGGGCTGTACAGTGGGTTAGGCTATTTGACCCATCACTTCTTTATCTCTTCAGAAGAGATGGTTTTCCCTCACCACACAGACACTGAGATTATAATTTTAAATAGAGTTTGATGTGGGCTTTGCTATTACATTGCAATGATGGCTTCATCTGTGCTGTATCCAAAGGCATCTGCTTTTGGTGGAGGTTTTACTTATTTTTTTAACATTTCATTGGAAGCTCATTTTTCAGTTCTTGGACATAATTTCTGAGAACACTTGGAGTTTCTTCTCAGTTTTTGCCTTTGCCTGTTGTGTACCTGACATGGTTCATCCTGACTGTGCTGTTGTGGCAGCAGGCTCTGGCCATGTTGGTGATTTGACACCAGCAGTGATGGTGTCACACGTAGATTGTTGTGGATGTTTGGAGAAGGAGTTTTACTGCACCAGGGCATAAGGTTTAAATCTTTAAGTGTTCCAAGAACCACCATCTGTGGGCCCATTGGTGCTGATCCAGCCATCCTACACATTAACAGGAGCAGCTCAGCTGGCACAGGACTTCTCTTTGAAATTTCATTCCTTATGAAATTCTAGGGAAAAAAGAATAAATATAGGTCAGTTCATATCTCCACTACAGCAGCATTAAAATAATGTAGTCTCAGTTTCTGAGAAAGCCCTGCATATCGAAATTCATAGAAATTAAGCAAAAATCCATTTCCACCTCCAAACAGAGCTGTTCTGATGTTTGAGAGCAAAGGCAGGACAGTATTCTGGGGACGGAAAAACCAGGCTCTGCCCAACCAAGTGGGCTGAGATCCTCCTTGAGCAACCTTCAGTTCTGTCAGACAGTGGAGCATTCCATGTTCTTTACTCCAGTGTGAGTCCCAGCTTCCTTGTGATGCCCTGAGCTGCTGGCAGGCTGGGCACCTGGGTTTGCCTGCACTCTTGCCCTCTGGGGTTCTGCTGCCAGCTCATGACCTTGGTGGCATCCCTGTGGAGATGGCCATGGCTGGGTGGATGGCAGTGGCTGGAGGACAGCTGTCCCCAGATGAGGATGTCCCCACACCTTGTGTCTGAGGCGTTTGAGGGACGGACTTGTTCTGCCCTGGCTATCAGTGATGCTCACCTGTTCACAGCTCAGCACAGGAAAACTCCCTGCCAGCACAGCTGCCCTCTCTGAGCAAGCAGGTTACCAGCTGTCTTGTGTGCACATCAAGCATGTTTGTCACTTTTCTCCTAATGTGGTCCCCAGGGCCCCTGTTTTCTCGAGAGCTCTCCTCTGGCTCGGAGGTGAAGCCCTGCCAGTTTGCCACCAGCTTCAGTGGAGCAGGGATTTATTTTCTCAGAGCTATGTTAATGAAAAGCCCAGGCTTCCACCACTCCTTACAGCCCTGCTGAAGCTCCAGCTGTTCTCATCAGGAGCTGTCGACCGCTAGATGTTTTTCAAGGAACAACCTCTTCATATAGATTTAGCTGAAATTCAGTTTAGGGGTAGGTAACTTGTCAGATCATCCTGATGGTGCCAGTACTGGGACTGGCCAGGATTCTTTTGTAGCAATGCATTTTTGAAAGAAGAAGCAGTTTTGTGGAAAAGCATGACTTGTCAGTTTTGATGGATGTTTGTCATAAATGCTAATATAAATTAAGTAGAAAAGTCATGAGCAGGATGAATAATTCTGATTTATTAAGAAATCAGTAGAATCCAGAGAGGAGGAAGTGCTGAGGTGCAGTGACAATGCATGTATGTACCTATCTGCCTGTACAGAGCATGTATCTATGTGTCTCTAATGCATCTATCACATATATGTATATACAGAGAGAGGAGATAAAAGTTTTGCCTTACAACAGATAAATTATATTATTCACAAACTTTCACAATTAGTACTCCACTTCTTAGGTTAGAACAGTGATTTCTGAGAGGTCTGAAGAACAAAATCAAGAAAAGATTGGCCTTTTGGTGGTTAGTTTCCTTCACATGCTGCTCTTGAACAAGGTGTTTCTGTGAGAGGAGGGTCACACACTTCATATCATGATGTGTGGTGCTGGATTTTCCCCTTTTTTCCTGCTTGTATGTCAGCGTCTCTTGGGTTAGCATACATCTGCACTGTTAAAAAAATGCTGGAATTTCAGACATGTTTGAGATGAGGGGTGTTACCCTTGGTTTTCTATGTTTTTTCTTTGTCTTTTGTGTTTAGGTTTTGCCTTCTAATGTTTATAGAACTTGGAGTCAGATTCACACACTTTCTCTTGTAAACAAAGAGAGGTTTTCATACTTCTCCTCTAGGAGGAGTTTCTTGAGTGATGGTGATGTTCACCAACAAGACTGAAAAGGTGGCGACACCTTTGACCAATCTCTGGTCCTTCTGTACAGTTGTATATGTATTGGAGTCAGATTTTTTTAAAAAGAGAACATCCCTGCTGACCTCAGACCTCGTCCCTACCTCGTCCTTTCATGTCCTATTACAACAGAGGGGAGCTTAGGGGAGCTGCAGTGGCTCAGCCTCGTTTACCCTGGAGGAGAGCTTTGGCCAGCTGCAGGTGTGTGGTTGGAAAGAGGCAGAGGCTGTATTCCTACACAAAAGGTTCAACACCAAGGCATTAAGTAAATGATTTGGCAACTCTGTCATATCAAGAGCTCTCCAAGTGTCGTGTCTTTTTGTGTCAGGCTTTCTCTGTGCCCCAGAAGCAGTAATGGGTTTTCCATTGCCTTCTTCCATCTGTACAGCGGGGTGATCGCCAGGGTAGGATGTGGCTAGGCCAGGATCTCCCTACTCCTCCCAAGTGTGCTCCTGCCCCTAGGGAAGGAGTAAACAGTTCTAGAGGTAATGTTAGGTGAGCTGCCTTCTCCATGGCTGCACAAAGTGCATCCCCAGTAGCAGGATTATCACGTAGAGACTGAAATCTGCGGCTGTCGCAGTTGCTTCAAGCAATTCAAGCTTACTGGGATTTTAAAATCAGAATTATTTCCTTGACTGAAATGAGAGCCTCCCGAAATCCTGAATGATAGTGGAAAACCCCTTTCTGTTGGTGCTTTGGGAAGCTCTGGAGTTAATATTGTAAGCTGTAATTGCTTGTTGTTGCCAATTGCAAAGTTCCACATGAGCAGAGAGCAAAATCAGTGAGACACAGAAAATTGAGGTGTCCTGAGACTGGTGGATCTCTCCAGGTCAGTTTTTGTCTGCCATATCCTTTGTTTGTGTTCTTTGCATTGAGGACTTTCCATTGCTAAAGGCGGTTGTGCACTATTGATTGAATCCTGCCCATTTTGCCCTCTCCTGGTATTTGCAGAATAGTCCCATCATGGATTATTTGCATCAGACTTGGTGACTGCATTTTGCACTTTGTGTGGTTTTTAGCTAATTATATAAATAGCTGGTCATACCGAGTCTGCAGGAGCATTGGATTCATACCTGTCTGTATTTCCTGGATGTGCCAGAACTTGAGAAGAGCCCCTTTACAAATTTGTCATGGCATAGTGATGAGGATATGGCAGAGCTCAGAGAGAGCTGTAGTGCTTACAAACAGTGGGGGTTTCCTTGCTAAGGCACAAACCTGGGGTCAGGGCTTGCTCTGCCATGGAAGTACAGAAGGACACAGGGGAAGATAAGCTTCTCAGCAGACATGCTCTGGCTCAAGCGTAGCCAGCATGTGCAGGGCAGGGGAATGTGCCATCAGCCCCTGGTGCTCAGGTTGTCTGCATGGCCTGCACCTCCTGAGGCTGCTGTATTGCCTGTGCCTGCCCAGGGGCTCTCTGGGGTTCAGGACATCCAGCAGCTCAGGCACAGCAGACACAGCCATCATCACCATGCATCAAAAGCTGTATTTTAGGTGCATCTGGATGTGCTGCAAATAGCCAAATCCCTCTTTTTTTTTTTTCTTTTTTTTTTTTTTTTTTTTTTTTTTTTTTTTTTCTTCAGAAGACTTTACAGATGGAAAAGGAAGTCCTAACTGGGAAAATCTAGAGATTAGTGTCCCTACCTGCTCCAGTAGGACTTATGAGTGGCTGATGGATGAAGTATTGCACTGGTGTTCTGATGAACTTTAGCAACAAGCTTGATTGCAACTTGTTTCCCCATTTCATATCCATACAATCACAAAATGGTTTGACTGGGAAAGACCCTTAGAGGCCATCTAGGTCCACCTCCCTGCCATGAGCAGGAACCTTCAACTACACCTGTTATTCAGTTGGATATCCAGCTGGACCTCTTCTAGTTTGTGTGTACTTCTGGATAGCCCGCCCCAAGTGGTCTGAGGTGTGTTTCTCTGTGCTCCAGCTCTTCTGTCATGACAGGAGTGCACTCATGCCACTGCACTCCATGTATAATGCTGGAACAACTTTCCTGGAGCTTGGAGTTAGTTTCAGAGCCATGGCCTTTGCTGTCTCCATTTTCTTCATGAGGCTGAGCTAGGGAGGGGCCTCCACAGCTTCTTCCTTGTTCTTGTGGGTTGTTGTTTTTGGGGCAGTGACTGTCCACATGATGGTGCCCATGACACCAGAGATGGGAAGAGCAGTTGGTCTTCTGAAAGCAACCAATGTCTTTTCTTCAGATGACTATAAGTGTGGAGCTTGCCAATGTTTTATCTCATCTGAGATTCTGCTAAGATATATTTGTAGCCAACATATACGCATGATAATTCCTCTAAGCTTATAGCTCTAGCAGGAGACAGATTTTCCTTTGCTCCTGCAGGCCCATATTACAGGGGGATGTTAGGAACCAAAGATTCTTGGCTGAGATGTCCTATATTGAAAGGAAATCCAGTTAAAACCTCCTACCAGCTGGGCACTGGTCTGGCTGATTTGAGCATGGCAAAAGAGATGTCTACAGTGGAGGGCAGCATATTGGAATTCTGTCAGGCACTAACATCAGTGAAATGTGATGGTTTTCTGATCACATGGGCACTCCATCTTCATGAAACTGCTTCCCTGTAGCTCTGTAATGGGGTGCTGGCTGCAATGAAACATTTGTAGACTGCATCAGCTGCTCTCTGATTTTCTTTGGTCACAGACTGAGTAGGGATACGCATCCACCATCAGCTCTTCATTTGTTTAGAAACTTCCTGCAGCCCTGTCATTGTGGTTCTCTGACATCTTGCAAAGTGGCACAGAGGCAGGGAAAAGATGTCCCTCATAGGATCTAGAATCATAGAATCACAGAATGGTTTGGTTTGGAAGGGACCTTTAAAGGCCATCTAATCTGGCCCCCACTGCCATGGGCAGGGACACCTTCCACTAGCCCAGGACTTCAGAGATGCTGATTAGCAGAGCAGGACAAGATCTGTAGGATGCTGCTCTTGTGGGAGCAGTGGCATCACAAGGTGCTTCTTTCAGGTGCTTTACAGGAGTCACACCAACTTTTAGTCGACAAAATACGAAGAAAGAAAGCTTACAAGTGAGGAAACCTCTGTAAGAACAGCTTTGGTTGAGTGGTGGCCATCTCACACAGCAGAGCCTCATTTCCCTTTGATGCTGCAGTAACTGCTGGGGTGCTGGGTTTTGCCTGATGAGCTGTCACGTAGCTCTGCTGGAGCAGGCACTGCTCACCCCCATGCTTCTGCATCTAATGGCCAGGATACATATCCTCTTTGTGCATTTCGCTGCTTCATGAGAGAGAGAAGGCAGAACCCTAAGGGAGAAGCTGTGAGCAGTTGATGCACAAGTGTGCACATCAAAGGCTTCATGGTGGCTGAGCATTTCAGGTGAAGATACCAGAATGTCTTATATTGGCTGAACATGCTTCAGCCTCCCCGCTTAAAATTCACACCAATTATTGCTGACCTTTGCAGTCAAGGTACTCCTTCTGTGCTCACTTCCCCTGCAATACAATTTTTTGCTTGCTGTCCCTGGGACATTTGCCTGTCAGATTCTTCTTTGGAAGACCTCAGAATTAGCAGGTTTACAGCTTGTTGGACTCAGCTGCCAGACTGTCCTGTATACAGTTCCTTCGGGTTAGACAGATTTGGTGATGGAGGCTTTTGAAAAACTCAGACCTTTCAGAACTGGTACTGGTTTCTTGGCAGTCTGATAACAAGGCTCAGAGTGCCTGAAGGCAGATAGATGGCCCAATATCTTGCATGTTGCCTGAAAATGTTTAAGCAATACCTTCTGGCTGAATGTCAGAGCCTACAGTGTGAGGAGCACATTCCTGCTCCCTTTACTCCACCTTTTCTTGGCTGGAGGTGAAGGGAAGCCCTCAAACCCACTGTCAAGTCATCTCTCAGAGACCATGTATTGCTATGTGCTTTGGCTGGAGAAAGCTCAGGAGCCTCCTGCTGTGCCAACTGGGCTCCTCTGCATTTCCTTCCATCCACCTGTAATGGATTTTACACCTGAGAGGTTATTTTTGGTGGAACAATTCCTATCTGTCCCAAATGGGATATTTTGCCTCTTGTTACAATTCACAGAGCTAGACGGGGCTGCTGGTTTCATGCTGTGCAGCATCGACACATCATGCCCTTGTAAACATTGCTGTCAGCAGTGGCAATTCCATCTCTATTGTCCCAATAAGATTTCATGCTTGACAGTGCCTGACTTTTTTTGTCTGTACATCAACTAATAAGAAATAGTCGTGCAGCGGTCTTTTTCTTCTCTGATTCCTTGGGTTTCCTGTTGCTTCCTTGAGAATGAGCACCTAGCCATCCTCTCCCCATTCTCACACTGACTTTCTCCCAGGCAGGAGGACACAAGAGTTGGCATTTCTGGAAGAGGGAGGTTTTTTGGTAGAGCAGAGCCTGTCTTTTTCTGCCTAGCACCAGACAGGGGACAAAGAACAGTCCCCATCTATCATGGCCTTGGATGATGATAGGGAGTGGCCCAGAACTGTTATGAATGCTCAGAGATGGGAGGAACATAATTATGTGAGTCAACACATATCCTGAATCCAAGGAAGATTATTTTGGAACAGTTTATGTGTGTGCCTTCGAGTTCTGAATTTGTGTAACTGTTCAGTTTAACTGTTGTCCCTCTCTTACACTCACATGTTACTTGTTGCAGGAGCATTTGATATCTGATGGTTTGACCACCACAGCACCTTACAGGGTCAGTTTACTTTAAAGAAGGGTGTCAGGATGTGGGGATGCTGGAATCTGCCAAGATTTCACATGAAGTTAGTGTCTGGTGTGTCATATCAGTGTAAACCTTTGGAACCTCTTGGTCTCTTTTCTGAATGCTGAGTCACACTTCCAGATCCTTGTCACAGCTCAAGCAAATTCCAAAGAATGCTTTCTCTTAGGATATCAAAGATAAAAAAGGAGGTGTTGAGTTGATGATTTGATTCCAGAGTGTGAAACTGGAGTGAAACTGCTACTTCACCACTCAGAGAACTGGAAAATTTATTCGGCATGTGGAGTATCCACGTGGAGTTCCCCGGTCATCAGTAGGGCAGAAGCCTGTGGCCACCAAGGAAAAGTTCTTTCCAAGCTTTCCAAGATGCTCATATTCTCTGTCCTGCCCCTCTCTGGGCAGACCTGGAGGGAAGCTGGCATAGGGTGGTGGCTGCCATTAGCACATAGCCACCCCGGAGATTGGACCTCCCAGACAGCAGAGGAAGTGGTGATGTCCAGCCAAGCCAGTCTCACCCAGCAGAAGCTGTTGGCACTGTCCTCACTTCAGGAGTGACAAATCTTCCTGTGCAAGCTGTGAGCTTCAGCATAATTTTGCACCACCAGCCATGACCTGCTGTGTACCTGTTTGTCGCATTGGAGATGAAAGCAAGTCAAAATAGTTAATCTCTGCTCTGTCCTGTGATTTGCTCAACCAGGAGCCTTTCCTTGCCCCTGATATTTTTAAAAAAAGTAATGGTGCTACTTGGATTTGCTTCCTGACACCCATGCTGAGTTTGTAAGCTGGTCACATCTAACCAGTTACCACAAAATTGATTCTGGAGCCTTCAGTTTAGAAACCTGCAAGCTACATCCCAGGCAATCACACTATCTCCATCAGGAACTGAATGAACCAGTCAATAATCAACATTGCCAAGGGTGAAAGAGGTCTTTTCTAGTACCCTTGATTTTTTTTCTTTATCAACATCTCTACATAGGTAATAGCTACATAGATGGACAGATGGTATATAGATGGTCACTGTGCATGTATATACATACAGTGTGTGTATGTTTTAAGTGATGAGACAGTTGTAGGTGTGTATGTGCACACTGCTGCATTCCTCATAATTTGTTCTCTCACTCTCTGACTGCACTGTTTAAATACATGGCCCCAGGTTCTTAAACCTTGCTAAACCTTTACAAAAAAGGTCCAAAACCTTGTTGTGAAGATAATTGTCAATGCTGTGACAATAACCCTGATACCTGGCAAGCCCAGAATAAACTCACCTGCATTTTTCTAAATTACCAAAGAATTTTTGGGCAGTTGTAACAGGTAGAACTTGGCTGATAGGAGATTAAAACGTGTTCAGTGCTTGGCTGGATGAAGCTGCACGTGTGGCAAGGTGTTTGCTCTCATGCTGCACCCCTGTGTGCCCCTTTCTCTGCACCTATTCAAGTGCTCAGTGTGTGTGCACAGCACTGCAGAGTGATGGAGGTAAAGGTGTAAAGGCTACCTCTGCATCTAGAGAGGTTGTAGCTGATTTTTCTTGGACTTGTGATCTCTGGTTTTTTCCTTGGTGAAACTAGACGTTCTGTGGGAAGTCATAGGCAGTGTGGTCAGGGCTGGAGGGATTTAATCCACTACCCTGCTGCTGAGTCAGGTGTAGTCTGCACCTGAGGGTTCTTCATTGATGGTTGGCATTCTCCTTTTCATCCTGATTGCATTTCAACTGTGCTTTACCTTCTTGGTCCCCCTCCAACTCTCAGGGGTGCTGTCAGTCTCTGGCTGCTAGAGATGTTTGATTTGATCACTGATGCTCACCTCAAGCCCTCCAGCCCCATTAGTGCATTGTGGTCCCATTCCCTTTCTCTCCCCTGCAGCCATGGGCAGAGGTGCTCAGGGATACTGTGGTGGGGGGGTGTGTTTGCTTGTGACATTCAATGTTTGGGGTCTTGTGCCAGAGGTCTCCGTCGATTCTGGAAGGCCACAGCAGTGAGGGGGTGATGTCTCACATATTGCTTTGGTGTAGGTGCCAGTAGGTCCCATGTCTTGGTTAGACTTTCCCCGGGTCATAGGAGACCAAGAGGTCCCTGGGTAGTGGGTGGGTGTGCACAGGTTCCGCTCCCATCCCCATGACAAAGTAAGGTGTGTCCATCTGCAGTCACTGGACAGTGCTCACCATGTGTCAAAGGCCATGTGTGCAGCTCTTTGTCATGGGAACAGCTTACAATCTCTGGCAGCTCTGGCCACCCTGTCACCTCCTGAGACACAACTGTCAGAGGGCAGCAGCCTGAGCCAACAAGGGTCTCTGCCAGTGGGACAAGTGAAAATCTGCACCATCGAGATGATGAGCACCTTGGGACAGGAGATGGCTGTGGCAGGAAAGGGGTGGGCACACCCTGTGAGATCTGAAACCCATTCATCTGGTGGGCACTGCAGCTGTTAAAAACAAACCATAAATGGAAATACCAGATCCAGTTGCATTGAGATGGCAGAGGTCCTGAGGAGTCCTGATGGGCTGGCGGTAGACGGTTAAAACAAATTGCCCACTGCTGTGATACCTCAGCTCCCAATAACAGAGGGCAAATGGCCTTCCAGAGGGAGATATAGATTTTCCTTTGAGATATGGAAAGGGAAATAAACTAAATTATGTTTGAACATAGGGTTCTCCCTCCCCTTCTCTCTCTCTAAGAGAAAGAAGGGAAAAGAGGAAAGAGGAAAGAGGGAAAGAAAGAAAGAAAGAGGGAAAGAAAGAGGGAAAGAAAGGAAGAGGGAAAGAAAGGAAGAGGGAAAGAAAGAGGGAAAGAGGGAAAGAGGGAAAGAGGGAAAGAGGGAAAGAGGGAAAGAGGGAAAGAGGGAAAGAGGGAAAGAGGGAAAGAGGGAAAGAAAGAAAGAAAGAAAGAAAGAAAGAAAGAAAGAAAGAAAGAAAGAAAGAAAGAAAGAAAGAAAAGAAAAAAAATAAATGAGGGTAAAGAGACATAAAATAAGCTTCAGCATGCATTTGCAATTTAATTGATATTTGGCGGCAGGAAGCCAATCAGTATAAGTAAATTGACGTTATAAGAGAAAAATAATCGCCTAATGGGATGCCTTCCCCCACGGCTGCGGCAGGCCAAATAAATACGGAATCGCGTGTCGGAGCAGCGTGGCGGCCGCTCCCGGGCACAGCCGCCGGCGGGGCTCGGCGCGGGCTGCGGATCATTTTTATGGCATCTGTCTCTGCTCCCTGAGAGCAGGCAATGAGGGGTTGCACATTGATTGCTGCTCCAGCCAACGGTGGCTGAAGGAAAGGCTGTAATTAATGGCTTTATTTGCTGGAGCACTGCTGAGAACAATTGAGTGTGTTATGGTAACAACTGGTGCCGGCATTCCAGCGGCAAAAGAAGGTGCTGGAGCTGGTGGGTAGCTGGGCACAGGCTGCCTTCCCGAGAGTCGCGTACAGGGCATGACAGCAGATGGGATTCAAGAGCGCTTGAGGGGCTTGGCTGGAGCAGGTGGGCCTCTGGGGAATGATGCAGGTGGGGTGCCAGCAGTGTGCTCCCAGTTAATCCCAGTGCTGGTAGCAGAGCAGACCCTTAGTCACTGCTTGCCACAAAACCTCCAGGGAGAGGAAAATTGGCATAGATGATAGTAGAGGGACCCCTCAGTTCCTTTCTGTCCACTCCCTTTTTGCAGCAATAACAGAGTCACATCTTACAAGTTTTTTCTTTCTCTTTCTTTCTAAGAAAGGGACTGTTTCAGAGATTTTACCCAAAAGTAGAGTAGTGCAATCCAGTAATTTTTGCGAATCCTGAGTGGTTTTGTCTTGCCATCTATGCCTTTGTCTGGGGTGTGGGGAAGTGGACATGTTCTGCATGGTTCTGGGAAGAACACATGGCTACATGTAGATGTTTATGTATACACACACCTGTGTGTATGTACGTAAGAAAGAAACATTTCAGGCAGTGTGCATCCTCAGGGTGTTTACTTCCTTTCTAAACGGAATAAAGTCAAAAAGAGATGGAGAAGTGAAACCGTGAAAAATGGTAACAAGCCTCTCTCCTAAAGATTCTGCAAACATTTTTAAAAGAAAAGTTCTTTTCTTTAACATGAATAACAGGAGTACCTGATGGGTGAGGAGAAACTGGTACCCGCTCAGGCTTAGTTAGTCATGAGGAGTGATGGCTTATTTACATTCAAACACTTCTAGGTGTGGATGATAGACAGACAGACAGACAGATAGACAGATAGAGAATAGGACAAGGGCTGATGTCTTCAGGCTCACAGAGGGCAGGGTTAGATGGGACATTGGGAAGAAATTCTTCCGTGTGAGGGTGGGGAGACCCTGGCACAGGGTGCCCAGAGAAGCTGTGGCTGCCCCTGGATCCCTGGAAGTGTCCAAGGCCAAGTTGGATGGAACTTGGAACAACCTGGGACAGTGGAAGTTGGAATGAGATAAGCCTTAAGGTCCCTTCCAACCCAAACCAGTCTGGGATTCTGTGACATGGTGAGACAAAATAGCCTTCAGCTGTGACCGGTTTAGATTGGATATTGGGAAAAAATTCTTCACTGAAATGGGTGTCAAACATTGAAAAAGGTTATCCAGGACAGTGGTGCAGTCACCATGCCTAGTGGGATTTAAAATACTGTAGACATGCTGCTTAGGAACATGGATTACAGGTGATCTTGGCAGAGCTGGGTAAATTGCTGGTCTTGACAATCTCAGAAGACTTTTTCAATTAAATTGAATTTGTGATTCTATGATTCCATATAAGCTGATTGATTTCTGTTTAAGCACTGAAATGATTTTGAACTTGAAAACTAAAATAAATTTAACTTTAAAGTCTCAGGATGGGGTCAATCCACATGTTCAGTATTTTCCCCAGTAGGTCTTTGTCACACAGTTCTTTGGAAATGATCTCTGCTTGTGAACAAGATTCAGTTTCAGTCTATAAGTGCTTTTCTATAGAAGAAAAAGTCTTGAAAATTTCCCCATCACTGCAGCTTTGCAGCAGAGTGAGAGTCATATCCTTGCCCTTGTCTTCTGCAGCACCAAGCAAACACAGAGAGGCAAGACTTTGTCTGCCATGCCAGGCATTCACTGTCGGACCACCATCACTGAATCATGGAAACCACTGGTTTGCAACATCTGGCTATTGGCAGCAAAGAGAAAACATTGGATACAGTGGTCTTCCAAAATTATTTGCCAGGATCTAGCCATCTCTCTCTCTCTCCCCCCGGCCCCACCCCAATATATATATTTATACATAAAACTACATAACATAAAATTAAATAAGTAATACATAAAATTAAACAAGTAAAATATGTGTGCATACATATGTTTAAATATTATTATTTTCCTGAAGCAGTTATCTCGTTAAATGGAATGGAAATAAATGAGACTGGAAAAACTGGCACAGACATGAGGTCAGCCTCACCTGCTGGTGTGGTGAGGATGTTCCTGGAGTCCTTGTCTCAACTGAAGCTGCAGGAACAGGCTCTCCAGCTTAAGAGATCTTGCAAGAACTTCTGTGATGTGGCCCAAGAAGTGATCCCCTCAGCCTCTCACTGAATGAAATCAGGTTTTGAAATAACACAAATACATGCAGGGAGATTCACCCACACGTGCATAATAAGGGCTTCTGTGTGATAAGCATAGCATTAAGGGAGTTGCACTGTATATTGCTAAGTTTCCTGCAGGATAAATAATTAATGTTTAGATGACACTAATTACTTACAGCAATTAGAAAAGAGCTACATTGTTTTTCCTTAAAAGTAAAATCTTGGCTGTTTAATTTTGTTCAGTCTCCAGTGTGCCAGAACATTTATGGCAGAACCACAAAATACAAGCATGTACAGAAGCACAACATTTTAGTTGGGTCACCGTGTACCTTTGTCATATAGAGTCACAGAAAGCCAGGCTGGAAGGGGCGTCATGCACTGTCTGGTCCAACCTTTTCTGGCAAAAGCATGGCCTAGATGAGATAGTCCAATACCCTGCCCAGCCAAATCCTAGAGCTTGCTGGGATGCAGCGCAGCTCATGGTCCAGAGCTGGTCACTGTTTGAGCAAACCGCACTGAGCTGCCTGTCCTACCACCACTTTTCCTTTGGCTGTCAAATTTCTGTCTCCTAGTATTTTTCAGAGCTGTAAATCCTCTCCCTCTTGTTCGAAATGAGAGGCCATTTTAGCATTTCCAAACATACACAGTTTCATCTGCAACCTGCAATAGTCTTTGTCACCCAGGCATACATAGAAATTATTTTTTTGAAAGAAGTGATGAAAAGACATGTTATGACATGGTATGGAAGTAGATATAAACTATGTTAAAATTGCTTCAATAAGCTGTTAACAATCTTTTAAAAGTGCCCTTTGAGCTGGGAGTACGTGATATAAAGTGCACGTCTCTAAAGCTGAACACAGCTTACAGAAATGGATTAGGAAAAGAATCAGTTTCACACAATGATTTTTTAAGGAACTTGTCATGACAATTTGTGTATAATTACTGGAGTTACAGCTCACCTTAGTTACTGCAGAAATCACAGATATACAAGCATATTTCGACATCACACTGCAGCTGGCCAAGGGGTGCCATAAACCAGGAAGCTTTTCCAGGTGCCCACAGTCTCCTGTGGCCCAGGAGTCATGGTGGGATGCATGTTCCCACTCTCTGTGCCAGGCTTGGGGCCTCTGCTCTGTTCTTCTCAGCCTCTTCCCTTTTACCCTCATCTCTGCACCTCTGAATTCACCTCCATGCAGGGCAGTATCACTGACATAATTTTTGCTGTTGTTTAAATAAAAAGCTGTGGCAAATGAGCAGTCACAAAACTTCCAGTGGTTTCATCAGTCCCTCCAGCCACTGTTCTCAGGTAAATTCCACCACATCGTGGGGCTGGTGCCCATGGGCATCACTGTGGTTCCTTGAGGATGCTGCATGGAGGCTGAGCTGCCAGGCCAGGGATGCTCAGTACATGCTGCTCCACAGATTGCCAACTACTGTATGCCTGGATCCCTTCTGGGATCGTCACATCAGCACAGCCAGCTGTGCTGGGGTCCTGGAGCATTGCAGGGGACAGTCCAACCAGCTCTCCTCCACCATCACAGCCATCACTGGAGCTGTTGGGCAGAAAACAAGTCCAGGCTTGCTGTCAGATGCTCTGATCTGTGAGAAGTCCCCCAGCTCAGGGGCACTGTTTGCCCCCAGGTGCAGACTGTGCAGGGTGCAGGGCTGTGTCCTGTATGTGCAAGGCTTGAAGCATGAGCAAAGTCCATCCTGATGGTAGTCTGGGCAGGTGCACAAGCAATCCAGCTCCACTCAGTGGCACTATTTGCACAAATGTTTGCTCAGATGTATACGCTGTCAGATTCACAAGCACTGGGGCTGCTGAGGTGTGAGGTCCCACCATACCTTTGTTGAATGTGGGATGGCAGAGGTGGCAGGTTTTTCTTAGGAGATACATAAAAACATTTCCACATATGGCTACGGTGGGATTAAAATAACTGTAGGAGGAGGACAGCTGTAATCTCATGGGAAATCTGTTCAATAAACAAAACCCTCTTGTTGGTGAGTCTCATAACCAGCTTTGCTGTGCAGATTTGCAGCAATACTGTGGGGTGGCACCTCGAGGGTGCACTGGCACTGCTCCAGCTCATGTGTGGGGATACAGCCTGACTCCAGCTTGTACAAGAGGGAGGACCTCCAGCTGCCTTACAGAAAAGAGACAAATATCCTCATGGTGGAGAAGAGCTCCATCACTCATCAGTGAAGGACCAGAGGTGTCTGATTGGTGATAAAAGTGCTAATCACTGTGCTGCTTAGCATTTTAGGAAGAGCAGCACTGACAGGCCAATGACATGGCACAGCTCCTTTTGTCTTGCTTCCTCCATTCCCCAGAGCCAGTGCAAATCTGGTGCTGGATGTACAGGCACTGGCTGGACTTGCTGTGCAGCGCAGATGGGCACTGCAGGAAAGAGTGTGGTGTGGTGAGGGCTCACCTCAGGGAGCTACGGAGATGCAGCCTGGTCTGCAAGACTGTGCAGGGGGTGAAGGCAGCCTGGGAAGAGCCAGGGACCCTCCAGTTCCTGCTGGCTGGAGTAAGGGTGGCTGGGAGCAAGGAGCAGCAGAATCCAAATTGCCCTTATCTCCAGCAGTGCAGGGGACTCTTCAGGAGCAAAGGGAAGGAGGGAGGCCAGGCCAGTGACAAATGGGATGCACTCAGGCTAGCTATGCCTTTAAATGGCAGATGAAACATCACTGAAGACCCCTTGCCATCCAGGGCTATCACAGGCGTGGTGAACCCCGGCCAGCCCTGTGCTTCTGTGCTGGCAGTGTCCAGCTGGGACTGTTCTGGGACACTCTGCCTATGTGCTGGTAGTGTGCCCTGCTTTTGCTGCACACAAGGGCTGGAGCCAGATGGCCACCAAATTATCACTGTCCCTGCTTGTCCAAGCACTGACCAGAGGGCAGTGGGCTTGGGCCATTCAGATTCCTCATGTCCTCACACTCATCCTGACTGCAATGTTGGTAGAATACCTGTAAAAACAGAAAGTGAAGGTGAGAGTATTCACCAGTGCTTCCCTGAGTTTTCCTGTGCTTGGAGGCAGGACGATGCACTGCTGTTGGCAGATATGGGTCTCCGTGTCTCCAGAAGGAGCTGAGCTGGTCCAAGTATATCTAACAGGTCAAGGCTTGAAATGAAGAAGCAATAAGCCACTGAAATGGTACTATCACCGAAACATGATTGATCAATTGAATTCTATCAGAGACAGTGGGCAGTGAGATTAACTCAGGCCTGATGGGTTCAATGAGTTAAAGCATGATGTTCATTTCAGCTTCATTTCACCAGTCTTTGCTTGTGAAATTGGTCAATCAATAGAGGTTGAAGATCATATATATATATATTGGTGACCATCTTATAGGGAATATAATCTAGCGTAGTCAGCTCCTGACTCCGGCTGCCTTCAGTGGGTAATGGAGACAGAGCAGAGACTCTATCAGTGCCACTGAAATGGCCTGATATCTTCTCCAAATGAAAAGTATTTTTGGATCTCTGATGATTTATCATTTTTCCCCCTCTCTTTCTCACTTTGTTCTATGACAAAACTCATACCCACCTTTGTGAAATATAGATGTTTCTCTTGAAAATATTTGCACAGTGATCAGCTATATACACTTCAAAATATAAAGATCCTTTTTAGTCATATTGTCCTTTGGAAAAAAGAAATAACAGGGCTTAGAAATTTTGAATAGTGTAAATACAAAGATCCCTCTCCACATATGTGGTCCTGAAACTAATGCTTTGCTGGGAAGAGCATTCTGAGGCAGCTGTCTGCCAAATGTATACAATCGTGAGAAGGTGGTAAAAAATTCAGCTTACATTTTAAACAAAACCTTCCATGTGGTAATTAAACAGAGTCTTTATCTTCTCTGGACTAATTTACAGGCATGCTACAAGAAAACAAATCACCTTTTTGCCTCCTGGTAATATTTCATTTGCTTCATAATGTTTTAAATGTGGTGAATAACATCCTCCCTAATTAGCCTGCATTTCCCTATAAGGTGGAGTAATTAGGTATGATAACAGGTAATGAAGTTGGACAGTACAAATTAGAGGCAGAAATCATGTCCTTTACAAATGTAGGCTGTTCATGGCACTAGCTATGTATTTCTTTAATTCACCCTGTAGAAGCATATTGCTTAAAAAAAAGTAAGCAAACAACCTGAAAATCTGAAACCAGTAGATTCCTTTTATCTTCAGAAGAGCCCCGCATCACATGAATCTACCATGGAGGTGCACACTTCATGGCACACCTTTATTATTCATAGCATTTGAAATATTAGTCCAGCTTGATTTGCAGTTGGCACCTGTTTCTCAGCTGTTATCACCTCGCTGAGACTCTCAAGTAGAACTGCACCAGGGTAAGGCCTGTCCCACACTATAATACAGTGTTTAAATAGAATTATAGAATCATAAAACACTTTTTGTGGGGATGGACCTTTAAGACCACCTTGTTTCACACACCGCCATGGGCAGGGAACACCTTCCACTATCCCAGGCTCTTCCAAGCCCCATCCAACCTGGCCTTGGACACTGCCAGGGATCCAGGGGCAGCCACAGCTTCTCTGGGCACCCTGTGCCAAGGCCTCCCCAGCCTCACAGAGAAGAATTTCTTCCTAATCCAAATCTCTCTTCTTTCAGTTTAAAATAATTCCCCCTTGTCCTATCACTATCTGAAGTTGTTCTGCTGTCCATATCACTATAAAAAATGGTGGAGCTGAACCATTTCTATATTTCAGTGCTTTTTACTTATATTTCTGTATTTTGCCTTGTTTTCATACTAAGCTTTAAGGCTTTTAAATATGCTTTAGTGTTTTGTGAAGATAGTGTCTTTTGTTCTTCTTATTTTGGTCTGTAGTCTTAGAAATAGTGTTTTAAATCAAGTGAGTTGTGTGGTGAGGATCGCTAAAATTCTGGTTTCCTAGCATTTAGCTATTTCAAGTATTTCTCCTGCTATTTCAGAAAGCATGTCATGGATGAATATCTAACCACAGAAGTGCATTAGAAAAATGAGATCTCAATTTATCAAATTCTTTAAACTGATCTTCCTATTTGCTTAGGTCCTCAGAAAATAACGTGCTCTTAATTAACAAAGATGTATTAGTTGCAGTGTCCAAGGACAGGTCAGACAGGACTTTAAGCAACCTGAATTATGGAAGATGTCCCCGCCCATGGCAGCTGACTGGAACTTAAGGTCCCTTCCAATCCAAATCATGCACTGATTCCATATTTTCTGGATGATATCCATACCACTGGGGCAGTCTTTTGTCATCAAGACCGTGGGTAGTATTTCTTCTCAGAGGCAGAGCTCTCCTGTGCCTAACTCTTCTCAGGTTTTTCATAGGTTGTTCAGACTTTGGCTAGCCACAGAAAGTCTTTTCTTGTGTTTGATACCAAGATTACGTCCAAGGCAGGTCAGCTTCTTTAGCAGCATGTCTGGCTTTTCTTTGTGAAACCACAGGTCACTTTTTCTGGGCAAGGTATAAACAGAAGGTGTCCATGCATTTCAGAGTGAGAAAGGATTGCATTTTCTCTGCCAAGAAAATGCCTATCAGTGAGTTTGGAACCAGGGAGGATGTTGTTCAGACCCGTCTCCAACATGACAAGACTTTCAGCTGTAGGTTGTAGCTCTCCAAGCTGTGTGCAGCTGTGGGAAACTGAGTCAGTGTTCTGAGCTGGGTGGGAGGGGAGGGGCTTCAATCAGACTGCAGGGTGGCTGTTTGAACAGGCCTGGCATGTGCTGGAGCCCTAGTGCTGCAGGAGCAGCATGTGCAGGCTCTCCCTGTGGCATTGTGACAGGTCTCAATGCATTACATCTTGATGGATTCCATCAGAAGTAGTTCAGGAAACTGTGGGCTAATGGCATCGCCTTATCCCATAGGCACAATCTCATAAAAGAGTGTTTGTTTGGGGAAAATGTAATGTTTTGTACTAAGAGAGTGTTACATTTCTGCTCTTTACTTGAATTTCTGGAAAAATGCCACTGAATTGGGAACTAATTGTTTTGCAGAATAGGTTGGTATACATGTAGTGCTATTGTCAATAAAACATGTGGATGCAACCTATGTGGATGCACTGAATATATGAAAAATATTTTTACCATTCTCTGGAGCCTATTTATAATTAAAATAGTTTTAAGCCTTCCAACAATATTTTAATTATTGAATATATTCTAGTTAAACAATGTATAATGTTAATGGTATTATTTATATAGTGTCTAAGAGCCAAACACACCCTGAAGACCTTCACGAACTCCTGTGTGTCATATGCAGTGTACAGGAAGTTATTTGGTTCTACAATGGAACCCAGAACTAACTGGCAATTAGTCTGAATTTGGGAGACACAGTGCAAAAGTATAAGCTGTTCCTTTTCTCACAAGATGTGGAGAGCAGCTGATTATGACAGCGAGGAAGGGTTAGGTGCTTCCTTTTGTGCAGTGTCAGCATCTCAGTGGTCTCAGTCCTGTCTGACTCCTGCCCCAATCCCTCCCTGGCACAAATGTTGCACACATCATTCCTCATCCCAGGACAGCCTGACTGCACTGGAAAGCGTGTCTTGGAGACTGATCCCACCTCACATCCTCAGGACAGCATGCAGAGGTGTTGGCAAATAGGGATGTACAAGTGGTGTGAGCTGGCAGCCTGTTCTGGCTGGCAGCATATGTTGTGCTTCCAGCAACATACCAAATGCTGACCTTGAGACCAAACCTCTCCAGAGCCCCACTATCATCTCCACATGATTTCATACTTTCCTTGCACAGTGAAATACCCTTCTCCTCCTCGTGCTTTGGTGGCAGTGCCTTAGGGTCATCCACTGCCTCACTGCCCCTTGGAAAAAGGGCAGCTGGATGGGATAGATGGATGTAATGGTGCCTTTATTCCTAGGCTTCACACTCTGGTATCTAGGGTAGGAGACCCTTCCCAGCCCTGTGCTGCCCCAGTGCCTGTCTCTGGCTGAGGCTGCTGCCCCAGGATTTCCTTTCATCAGCCTCCTCTTCTGCAAGATGTTCACTCCCAAAAATCTGGAGCTGCACTCCACAATAAAAGTGCTGCTGGTAAACGGTGGGACTGCTGCTCCATCTTCAAACACGAGGGGATCTCATTATACTTCTAATCTCTGGGTGCATAAACAATGCACAGACTGTACTGGAATCACCAAGAACAGTTTTCAGGTCATGCCTGTCTTGTGTCATTTCACTCTCTTTCGTCATCCCCTTTATCCCAAAATTGCATAAAACTATAACTTTGATGCCAAATTGTGAATAACAGTTTAACCTGAAATTTAAAGCCAGCATTTCCATGCTCCAGAGACAGGGTCTCCCTGGCCCTGTGCTACCATACAGCTACCAAACAGGATTTTAATTCTGTAAGTTATGGTTGACTAAACTCAGCTCAGGGTCTATTAGATATTATTTGATTTAGAATAGTTAAAAAAAAGAAAAAAGAAAAAAGAAAAAAGAAAAAAGAAAAACAAACAATTTAAAGATACACTGCTTTCTTTTATCCCTCTGTACCTTTCCACACTTAGACATTCTACTCGGACCACAGGTTCAGGTTTTTGTTTCCCTTCCTGTGTGGGATAAACCAATCCTTGCACTTTACAAAAGCCAGCATCATTTACCCTTGAAAAAGTTGCATGACTTTCTCTAGGAAGGGTATATATAAAGTTGTTGCCACTGAAATTCCTAAATTGAGAAGGAGGTTTCCAGCATTAACTGCTAACATCAAATGTCTGTTCAGTATAAGGAGAGTATTTTGCTTAAATTCTGCATTAGCAAGTGAGGCTGAAAGAGGTATTTCCCTTGTTGGTCCCCTGGTCTGACAACTCTGCCTTAAAGAAGCCTGGTTTTCTGGACAGACAGCAGTTTCTGCAAAATCCATCTATGCTGAAGGATGATCTTAAATCAATAGTCCTTTGTGAAAAATCGTGTCCATCAAGCATCACTTGTATTACTGATGGCCAGCATGTGCTTGTGGTCACAACTGATGTCTATAGGAATGGGCTGTTTTTGTGCAGATCACCTCTCTCAGATCACCTATACTTACAATCAAAAAACTTCATGTAGAATCTGCCAGAGGAGGTCTAGGTGATGTTATTCCTCTGCTGACTTCTTGGACTGTAAGCAACTGCAGCACTCATGGAAATCTTGCTGTTAAGGATGCATTTGAATTCTGCTCCTCAGAACTATTCTGGCAGCTAGATGCTATTTTTAAAACATTTCCTCCCTCTGTCTAGTTCAATGTTGCCATCTGGAGAAGAAATCTGATATTTACTGTTGTTCTTGGAGTTCCACCTCCTGGAGTCCTGGGAATACTGCAGATCTCAGTTTTCAGTGCATAAAAGACATATTTCCAGCACTGACAGGTGAAGGAAAAGTAGGAAACCATTGCGAATCTGCAAAAAGCAAATTGAAACAAGTCCCTGTATTGCAAGAGTCTTTTCAGACTGCCAATCAAACATTTTTCAAACTTGTCTCATGGCTTTTCAGCCACGGTCAGTCACTTAACGACTCCTGCTAAAAATCTCTGCCAAAGGGGAGAAGGAGGAAAATATGCTTTGGAGCCCAGGTTTGAGCCTTGCCAGTAAGCTAAAGAAATACACAGTGAATTGGAGGGTCAGGAGTGCGTCTTGGACTGGGCCTTGCTGAGGGTGTTGCAGTGGTAACTCAGCCCAGGGATTCCCCACCTTAGTACAACACAGGCTGTGTTAGTGCTTTGGGGTTGCAGGGCCAGTGCTGCTGATAGTGTTTTACAGACAGTCCATGCCAGAGCTCAGAGTTCAGCATGGGGTGGAGCTGATCAGGACTTGCAGGTAGCACAGGAAGGTGACAAAATGTGTGGGTAGTGACTGGACAAAGCATTCTGCTGGAGTTGACCCAAGCTGACTGTGACTGTCATCAACAGGCCGTCTACTTATCCTCTGTGTTCTACTCTATACAGACCAGGAACCAGACAGCTTCCCAGGTGACAGTAAAAGTGATGCAGGCAAAAATGTGGCTGTTATCCTGTATCCTGCCTTTAAATTGCGTGTGAAATTGTGGATGGGTTAAGTGTTGCCTGTAATGCAAGACTGTACAGTGTATTTTCCAGCAAATTGTAACCTCTCAAAGAGTCTTCATGACTTTAGGTGCTGGGACCTACATCTGTTCAAGAGATAAAATAAAACAGTCTACTCTAGGTCACATCATGAGACTACTCATTTTTCCCTCTTCTCTCTCCTCTTTGAAAGGTATTCAGGAATCTCCAGTACCAAATGGCCATTCTCTCCCAAGCAGAGATTTTCTTCGGAAACAGATGCGAGGAGACCTTTTCACCCAGCAGCAGCTAGAAGTGTTGGATCGTGTCTTTGAGAGACAACATTATTCTGACATTTTCACAACAACTGAGCCCATCAAACCAGAGCAGGTACTATTGCAAATATTTCATGTTTTCCTGATATGCTTTCCACTGGCAGAGATCTGTTTGGTGGACATCAGCAAAGGCTTTTCAGAGTTTCAGTAGACAAACGTGGAGACAGATATCTTGTCAAGCTCGTTTCAGCCAAGTCCAGGTTAGCCATTAAAGCTTAATAAAACCTCAAGGAAAACACTCATTGTGCAAACATTAGCAATTGTTTGGATATGAAATGACACCTGCTCTGGACAGTTGCATCAAATGAATCTTTAAAGAGCACCACAGATGCCGACATTTTTGTTAGATCAAAAGAAGGCAGTGCAGGTAACAAGTAGAAGACTTGCAAAACCCAATGCCTAATTTTGGTTCACAGCGAGCATGGCTGTGGACACAAATCAGATTTTTGTATCTAGAAATGGCTTATTAGACATGTAACTGGCCATTTGCTGAGAGAAACACCTGATTAGTATGTGAAGGTAAATTAGTTGTACCTACGGATCTACAGTGTGTTTGAGGAGGACTTGGCACTAATATTTTGGAAAAAATTCCATTTTTGCAGGCATAGTATAGAAGCACATGAAAAAGCTGATGAGCTATGTCTCTCTGTGATCTTCTTCTTGGGTGGCAGTATTTAATTTAGCTGCTGAGAAGGAGGTAGAAATTAATATATTGCTGTCAGCACTGATATTGGTCTAGCTTGCTACTTAATGATGTATTCAGCCATTAATCTTCAGTGTTCTTAATATCAGACATGCTTTTCAGCAAGGTGGATGGACTTTTCTAACACTGATTCCCCTTGGAGGAATCTATACATTTGAGGGTGATTGGAGATTCTCTTATCGCGGCCTACTACCATTGTGGTTTCAGTTAAGGAATGTGTTTTGGTTTTTTTTTAAAACTACTTACTTATTCCAAAAATCCTACAGTGAAGTAGGAATTCCTCATTCCTTTAAGCTCATCTGTCATTTGTTGTTTCATTCATAGAGACATTTGCTTTCCACCACATTCTGCTGGTTTTGTGTTTTCCCTGATTCGTGTGTACCGCGAAACTCTGCAGGTCTGAACTGGAGCTGGAAAGAGATGGGAAGTGACACCATCAGTGTCTCTGGAAGGTGAAGTGGCCTTCACGTACCACTAGATGGTGGTTATCCCATCCTAACACGGGTGATGCTGGAGAGGGCAGGCACTGTGCCCAAGGCTATGGCAAGCCTTTTCAGCACTGGTCACTTAGGAGCTGTGTCTTGTTAGATTTGTTCCTGCAGAAACTTTACAGGCCAAATTTGTCACTGCAAAGGGAGCAGTGACAGGGGGGGACTTTTTATTTGTTTTTGTGTTCCGGAGCGTCTTTGTCAGGCCAGCTCTAGCTCATGGGAGACAGTCCAGCAGTGAGTGAACATTTATTCAGAGATAAACTTTTACTGGATTTATAGGAAGAATGGGAGATTTGAATAAGGATATTGCTGATGTGCTATCCCAATTATCAAATACAGGTATATTTTGCTCTTGATGGAGAAAGGATCTCCCAGGGCCACATAAGGAGTTGTGACTAGAGTGGCTTTAAGCAGCCAGATTATTAAAATTGGAAGTATGCTACTGTTAATCTGATGAACAGGATACTCCTTGCATGCTCTGGGAAGTCATGTAAGATGCTGAGAAATCTGGCATTATGAGGTTCAAAATGTACTTTGCAGAACCACATTGCCTGACATTTTTATATGTAATTGCAAAAGAAATTTGTAGTTGTTGGTTTTCATTTAGCTTGGAGTATGGTCTTTGCTTTTAAAGCCTGGACCATGGTTAAGGGCTTGCAGCTATTTGGGGTCAGCTTCTGCTTTTTGATGGTATGTGAAGGATAATGTTCAACGTGACCAGATGTGATCTCTATGACTTGTTGCAGCTCACAGAGACATTGTATGAACCCCAGCCCTTACAGAAACAGTCTTGTCTCACCTCCTGGGTGAGTCAAGCAAAGCTGTCATCATGCTCAATCAAAGTGGAGAAGATGTCTGCATCAATTAGTAAGGCCAAAGAAAATCAATGAGACATCAAATATTGAGGATATTAATGACATGCCTTGGAAAACCAGAGTTGTCCCTGGATTAGATTGCTATAATAAAGCAAGATCTGCCTGTGACATTTGTCTGTCCAAAGTGCTGCTGGACCCCAAAGTGGTGCTTTATGAGCTAAGTCAGTGGTGGACGTATGGAGCTTTAAGCTCTTTCTGTAGAGGAAAATATGGAAAATATACTCCTCCCCATGGAGACAGGATGTGGGAAGAAGACTGGTATGAGCTGCTGACCCACTGTTTATCCATTTTATTAGAAATGTGATCCAGTAGCAGCCAGATAAACATCACCAATTTTGGTTCTCTACAAAAACTTACTGATGTGCCAGTACTGTTCACCTGAGGAGGGCTTCAGGTGTTTCATTGGAATAATTCTTACTCTATAGACACTGTAGATCCCTTTTCCTTCCTGTTTTGTGGCTCCTCTCTAAGTCTTCCTCCTCACATGTGTGCTCAGAGCAGGCCATTGGCAATGGTGAGGGGGCAAGAAGTCACTCCTGCACAGCACAGTATTTGCAGCCTCACAATGCTTTGTTCTTAGATGCTGCCCAAAGTCCTCCTGGTGCATTTTCTGCACAAAATTTGTCCTTACCTTTATGAGTCCATTGCCCTTCATGTAAGTAGAAGGGCTGATGGGCTGTGTGGGAGTGATTGCCCACCACTGTGTAATCCTTTGCTTTGAGCACTTCAAATCTACTTCCTTCATTTTCCCATATTGATGTTTCCCTCAGTCAACCTGTATAAAATGGAGGCTCTGGAGTTATTTATCATCATATGACACAGTTAGAGCATGATGCTAATAACACTAAGACTGTGGGTTCAATTCCTTACATAGGAGTTGGAGTCAATGATGCTTGTGGGTCCCTTCCAACTCAGAATATTCCATGAATCTGTGAATCTGTGCTGTACTGTTGACAACAACCATATTATTGTCACATCTTTCACATCTGCTGTAAGTTGTGGCATCTGTGGAGAGACTGATGAGGAATGGATACTTGTCTTTGGGGAAGGGCTTATACTGTGTTGAGAGAGAAGGCAACCACTGGACAGTGACAGGGAAATAAAGCATCAGACAGTCCTTTGAGAGAAACAGTGATGATTGTGAGTGCTGGGTGAGGCAGGGATCCCACCATGTGCTCCTACCATTAAAGACTGTCAGATGTTGTGCCCTAAGGGGCAGAAGTAAGGCATCAGCTGTTACTTGCCTTGTTTTGCAGCCTAAAACCCAGCGATGCAGCTGGGCACATGCACATGTGTGCTCCGCAGCACAGATGTGTTTCCTGCATCTGTGGAGCATTAAAAACATCCAGTGGCAGAGGGAACCAGGGGCTGAGGATTGTCTGTGCAAACAGCACGAAGTCCTTTCTATGTGGGGAGGAGCCATGACATAAAGTCAGTACTCAGAAGCACTCTGGGCCACCTCCACCTAACAGAGCCCTGCTACAAAATGAAATCTGTTAAGAGAATTCATAGATATGAAGGCCTTTCTGTCATGTTTGGGCCTCTTTGTGCTCATTTTCTGCAAACAGCCCATGATTAATTTGCACTGGCTGCAAATGTTCATGGAAAACTGATTTCACTTGTTTCTGGGCACAGGTATGGAAATGCACATAGTGGCATATTTGCAACACCAGTGTTGCACTGCCATTCTGTACGTGGCTGCTGTGTACCAGCTCTGTGTGTGTCATCCATCTGCAGGGAATACACCTGCAACCTTGTAATGCCAGACCTTGGAAAAGGAAAGCTTTCATGGCAGCTTCCATTCTCTCTGTGCTCTGTGTGTGCATGTGGATGGGCCCTGCTGCTCCCCAGTGTGTTGGCTCTGCAGTGAAGCCTCCCTGCCCACAGGGAAGGCTATTGGTGTTGCCAACACCCCAGCTCCCCTTGGAACAAACCAAACTGACACAAGGAGTGGCTTGTACCTGCCTGCCTGCCCTGGAATTATGTTGTGCACCTACACTGGTGTCAGACCAACATACTTCAGCCTGGTCTCTGCCACAGGAAACTCATTATTCACAGTCACTACAGTGACAATTCAGACTTTATCGGGGACAGGTGTTCATCCTGTGCAGAGAGCTGCGACACTGAGTAGCAAAATTCTCCAGTGTCTATTGTCGATTAAGACCTGGAGGAACTGGAAGCACTGGCTGTACTCAGCAAACCCCTCAGTGTGGCTGTGAGGGTGATTGTCCTAAAATGGCTTCCTGTGATTCCAGCCAGAAGGATGGAGGAGCTCTCCACAGCATCTTTGGGACGTGGTCCCAGACTGGCCAAGCCTGTGCCACCTGTTTTGTGAACTGTTGACCCAAGCAATTCTCCAGTCAAAACACTGACAAAGACAGGAGATGTTCCTGAAGACCAAGACCCAGGAAAGTCAATGAGATCTGCGGATTTCAGGTATTTGAGGCTGGACAAGTGCAGGAAAACCTCACTGAAGCAGGCCCGGGGCAAGCCCAGTGCTTATGGACCAACGTGCTTGTGGAGGCTGTAAGAGTGGGATTAATGTGTCTACAGCTGAAAAATGCAGGGTGAAGGATATACAGCTGGACTAGCTCAATGGGAGACACAGTGCATTAATTTTCTCAGAATAAAGAAAAGAATTATCCACGCTGGATTTCTGTCCACAACAGAAATGGATTCTTTTGTACTTTCAGTTTCACACATGAGTCCAATCGAATACTCATTGAAGCCAAGAGGAATATTTCTATTGACTTCAATAAACTTTAGATCAGGGCCATAATGAGGCATAACATGATGTGACCAGATTCAACACTATGTAGGTCACCAGCTTAGAAGATAACTGCTCACTGCTAATAGCACATAATTCCTAGGCCCATGCTGGTGCTTTCCCACTGCTTTAAGCTAGAACTAAACAAAATATCTGTTCTCAGATTGATTTCTGGATAAAATGTACATATGCTGTGCTCATATAGAAACCAGTAACCTGGCAAACATACAGTAACAGGGTATTCATGTCACTGAGTGCAAATAAATGTGGTTCTGGAGACAGGTATAGGCAGATGGAATTTGGATAACTAATGGAATTTGGATAGCCAAGGAATCCCCACAAAATTACTTATGATTTCAAAAAAGTGGAAGAATTGCATGAAGTTGAAACCTAATGCAGAGAGAGTTGCACCAAAGAAGTTCTCTGAGTTGACTAAGAGAGGGTCATAAGCTTCTTTTGAAAATCTTCCAGTTTTGCTTTCTGCCTAAGTATCCTCCAGCTCTGAAAGTGGAATCTTGGGGTTTTTCTTCTAGGAGCTGCTGGAATGCAACTTGTTCCTCTGAGAGGAGCAAGATCCACAGTATTCCCCTTACAGTTCTGGAGTTTGATCTATGGTAATAATGGAAAATTCTCATAAAGCCAGAAAGTATAACCCATTTCTGTTTTAAGAGGATTCACTCCCAAAGTAGTTATTGGAGAAGCAGAAGGAAGAAATGAATCTACTAAAAGGTGTCCCTGCTGTTGCCAGGCGTGTTGAAATGAGATGATCTTTAAGTTGCTCCCAACCCAAACCATGCAATGATTCTGTAAATTGCAGGACTGTATGCTTGGTCCTAGTCCCCAGAGTGTGAGAAATATGTTTTTTCTAGAGAAACCTTTGGGTAGACAGAGGCTGTTGAGCATCTCAAAATACTCTGACATTTTTATTGAGAAATGCAGTGCTAATACTTGTTTGTGTCTTCCCAAAACTTCATGTTTTCCAGAAACAGTTAAAATTATGAAAATTATTCATGGATAGTTTGAAGAACCAAATATTTTCTCAATCTGCCACTTGCAGGAATGAATCTGATCATTCCAAGGCAAGCTCTTAACCATGGCTACATTACATGATGTGCTAAATAAAAAAACAAGTTAATAAGGGAAACAATAAAATGTGGCTGAATAAATGTACACAAATATAAAATAGGGAAAAAATAAAGACAAAGGAAGAGGTGAAGCAGAACCTAGCAATGCTCTGCCAGCTCTGCATGAGTCCAGGCAGTAGCGGGTAGGAAGACACGGTATTTCAGGGTAAGTACCCTGAACCACGGTGGGATACACCCCCAGCTCTGCCAGAGGTGGTCTGAGGTGGTGTTAAGGGGTTGTGGGATGCAGTGTGATTTTGTGGGTGCCTGTGCTGCCTCCCCTCAGGCCACTCTGCTGGCAGCCCATTGCCAGCAGCAGCAGCTGGGTGTGCTGCCCTGGCTGCTGGGGCCAATGCTGGTGCCAGGTTGGGCCAGGGCCTTCCAGTGGGCACTAGCTGCTCATCCTCAATCAGCTGACCCTGTGATCCTCTGTACACGCAGAAAAGAGAATGAGAGGGGCTGGCAGTGCAGAGGGGAGCAAGGAGCAAGGGCAGTTTTCTGGCTTTTACTGCTGAAATCTCCCCTGTTCCAGGCCACAGACTTACTGGTGAGAGGGGGAAAAAAATCCCAGCTCTAAAATCAAGCTTAAGAGAGCACATCAGGAGACAAAAAACCTTCCCATATTTACTCTCAGTAGACTATCAAACAACACCAGGCTATTAATTTGGCTTTTGAGTCTTCACTAAAGCCCATAAAAGCGCACAGTTGTCAAATGGAGTTCATTTTAATTTCCTTTCAATCACAGTAAATTATTCAGGTGATAAATCAGCTGGGGCAGCCTCCTGGCTGTAATAGAAACCCTAATTCCTGGCTAATTATCCAGCCCATTGCTGCCAGCAGATCAATACCCCTACCGAATGGAAAGGGCGTGGGGTCCAGGCAGGCAGGATGGCGGAGGGACAGCAGCTGGGAGCACAGGCACCCATGACCCCTGCCCTGTGTGGGGGCTGTAGGGGAAAAAGCTGTGCTCCTGATGGTCAGCAGGATGTGGCAACCGGCCCCTTGCTGCAGTTGTTGAGTCCCTGAGTGCTGGGCTTTGCTGCTTGTCCCCATGGTAAGCCATGTCAGGGGGGTTGGGTGGTGTGGGAATGACCTGCTCTCTATTTTTCTTTTAAAATAGCAGCAGAGAGCACGGCCCCTTTGGTCAGTACCTCCTCTTTGCATACCCGCTCCTTTGCCCTTCCTTGCAAGAATTTCTTTGTGCATGACTTTCGGAAGACGCACAGAATTGTGTGTGTGTGCCACCTCCTTGTGTCGTGTTGGGTGGTGACAGTCACAGCAGATGTTGTTGTATGACACCTGTGTGTATTCTGTGTGACAGTGGGGCTGTGGAGGCAAAGAGTTTCCTGGGGAAGGAGCATGACAGGAGCCATGTATCCAGCAAATGTCTTTCTGCATCAACAGCATCCTTTAGAAAAGCAGCCCTGCAGCTTTCAAGGGCAGCTGAGAATGTCTGAGTGGTCTGGAATTGAGATGGCTAGTCTTTGAGTAAGCAAGAGAGGTGGGAAAAAGGGCAGATGGATAACCCAGGGGTTGCCCACTCTCCTGTCTGGCACAGAGATGGGGATATCCTGCATCCCCACTGCAGCTCAATGCCCACTGCTCCTTCCCAGAGATCACTCCCTGTAGAAGCAGGTGGTGACCAACTTGCCCACTTTATCTAGAAGTAATGAGCAGCCCAGGTTCTGACTTTTCCAGAAGGTGACAGGAAGCATTTTCTGTGGTCTGCAATACCTTGGGAGCATCCCCATTCTGAAGAGCAGCTGCTGGTAGAGGAGAGAGCTGGGGTTTCACTGCACACACCCTGCTGTGATGGCAGTCAATGCAATGAGATCAGGCTGGGGAGCAGTAATAGCACACTCATTTCAGGGATTTCAGGGTTTAATTTGAAAGACTGGAGCTCTCCTAGTGCCTGTTATGGGGTTAGGGAAGGCTTAGTGATGGCTGTAGCTGATGCAAATGATGCTTCTCTCCTAGTCTGAGCCTTGGGGTTGCTGGGCTACATTCCCCAGCTCACATGACTCTGTCTGGGGAATCTCTGTCTCCGGGATTGCCAAGTGCAAGTCCTTTTCCTACACGGGGGAGTCCTTGTCACCTCTTCCTTCCTTTGACTCATCAAAGAGGAGGAATCCCAAAATACCAAAGTAGACAGCTCCTTTGAGAATTGCATTGTATTCCTGGTTTTAAACATCCCAATTTTTTTATTGCTCTCAAATACGAATATAAGTAAAAATATAAACTCACAAATTAAAGGAGAGGCCTGCCTTACTGTGGCTTGTGCTCCCACATCTCCTTTGTCTTTATCTCTTTTCTCTTCGCTCTGCATAAACTGGAGGGATGTCTTCTCCCCCTGGCAGGCTCCCCACATTGTGCACAGGCTTGTGCTAAGGGAATGTTGCTGGCATGTGGCATGGTCAGCAGCTGGCAAAGGGAGACCAGCTCTTCCCTGCTCTGGAAGCTCCTCAGGGACGAAGATGCTACTGAGGAGGAGAGTGATATGGTTTTTCCCTGAGAGCCTGGTGTCTTAGTTTGAAAGACAGGTTTCTGCAAGAAAGGTGGAAACCTCCCTTAGAATGGGAAAAAAAATGACATTTTCCCCTCTGAATTACTATAACTTTGAAATTAAGAGGCTTTCAGGTGAAGATATGAGAAAAGGAGTAACAGTTCTTTATTAGGATGTATGTGGATCACAAGGCAAAAAAACCAAGAACAGCAGCACCAACAAACAAAACCAGAAACCTGGCGNGGACAGCCCAGGGTGTCAGTGCCCCTCTGGATGGCGAAATGGGCTGCAGCAGGAACCTCGGAGTGGAGCTGGGATGGCAGAGAAGGGCACACCCCAGGGTGGCAAATGAAATGTATCAGAAACTCTGCAGCTGCAGCAGGAGCCCTGGTGTGTCCCGGCAGGCAGGGGGTTGGGGTTACACCGCAGGGAAAAACCCGGAGCAGCGGCAGAGGAACGGCGGGGCTGGGCAGCAGGAGCCTGGATCCCAAACACGGCTGGGAAGGGCTACCTGGGGGGAAAGGGGGAAGGGTCCCGGGGTTTCCCCTGAGGCACCTGTGTGGATGCTGGGGTTCATTTTTTTCAGTGAGGTCAGGCATTAATAAGGTCCCAGTGCAAAGGCCACTCTTACGAGCAGAGCTCCACTCACAGTTGAAGAAGGCAGCAGGAGACAGAACCCTGCAGTAGTGGTGAATTTTCCCCGCAGCCACCAGAGCCTCTCTCCCCTCCAATGTCCAGATTGAGAGAGAGGAGCTGAGCCCAGTCCCCCACTGCCCTGCTAAAATCTCACAGTATCTCTGCCCTTCCAAGGAGAAGCACCCCTCAGGTAAGAAAGTAGCCAGCTGCATCCTCCCCAACCTCGGCCATTTCTTTAGTCTCTTAAGTACCAGTCTTATTCTCTCTTAGCAACAGCTGGGACAAAATTCCATGAGAGAAGGAAACAAAAGGAAAAAAATCCAACTCACAACACCTCAAGAAAATATTTGGAAATTGCAGCCATAGCACCTTTCCTGTTGGGTAATGCTGAAAGGGGATGTTTTTCCAGACCAACTTTCATCTCAGCACCTTCCACCAACTTTACAGCCAGAGCTTAGTGACTACATAGAAAACAACATCTTGCAAAGGCAGCAGGTGATCTCCTCCAGAAGATTTTCTGTGGCTTCTAAGTGTGATAGGTAGGAAATTAAGAAAAGCTTGCCCCACTTGTTATCTTGACAGAAGTGTTCACATTTCCTTGAAATATGGGAACTGGCATTGAGTAATTGCATCTCTTTGTTTATTGTGTGTGTCCCAATAAATATTTTCTTTCTTTTTTAGTTTAGAGAGTTAAACAAGGCCCTTCACCAACATCAGACAATGTCAGGTAACAGCACTTGTTGGCCAGTTATGTCAAAATTGACCAACCTCTTTATGTCTATGTCAGCCGCACAAGAGAAGGAAGGGCAACTCTGTGAGTGAACACAATTCCTGCTGATTTAACGAGTGCCTGGCCCATTCAGACTGTGTTAAAGGTGAAGAGCTTGCACCAGCATTTGAAGAATGGAACAAGAATTTTCTGCTTAGTCCTCAGTAAATGTCTGGATCCCACAGGCTCTGAAAAATTTCAAGTACATTTTCCAGTCTCAGTTTGGAAATCACAGGTTTTTTACAGTCATTCTGTGGGCTTTCTCTAAATATGCCCATCACCTTATAATCGACAAAGATGGGAGTATGCACCCTTGAAGAACCTGGTGTCCTAAAACATCTCAGAAGGAGCCAAACTCTTCATGGGGGTGCACAGTGGGAACATGACAGACAGGGGCATGAACTGACACAGGAGAGGCTCTGCAGGATCTGAAGTTGTGCAATCTCTCTCTGTGGTGATTGTCAAGATCCACCTAGATGAAGCCCTGAGCTGCATGGCCTGGGTCCATAGCTGGCCCTGTTTTGAGGGATCTCTGAAACTTCCTTCCAGCCCAGATCTTACCACTACCTTGATGCTCATCCACTTTATTAATTCCAGTTGTTATGGTGTATTTAAGGATAACCTTCACCCAGTGTATAGGATGAGATGGAGAGTTGTTTAGCATGCAGCACCAAGGAGTCTGAGAAACTTGCTCAGTGCAGAGGCTGGGTTTTCGAAAGAATTCTGTAGTTTGGGGTTGCCTTTTTTCTTAGTATGGGGCTGAATAAAACAACCTACACTGGTGTCTGAACGATGACAAAAAGCAATTGTGGAGCTAAGCCACAAAGGGACTGATTCAAAATTCCTCTCTGCTCATATGAATAGTAGCTGCTTAAGTTTTGTTTTGGTTTTCATTTTTTTTAGCAGCAGCAGCAGAATTTTACAAATTCTGAACAAACAAACACATACTCCAAAATCTGAAAGGAGAGAACTCCTGCATTAAGGAAGTAGATTAACATGCCCCTGCACATGATTTCAGCTCTGCTCCTCTCACCCTGAAAATGGGATGAAATAAGGGCAACACTGGAGAGGCAAGGGCTTCTCTTGTAAAATCCCCTTCAGGCTCAGGGCTGACCTCAGGTCCGAGCCAGTCCAGCGAAGTCAGGCACAAAAGGCTGAGGGAGAACGAGGTCCTGGAGGTGATGAGTGCATTCCTGGAATTGGAGCTATGGAGTGAAACCAGGCATAAGAACTGCACTTGTCAGATGTTCTGTTAGGCTTGGAGTATTTCACTGGTTATTAGGACCTCTCTAAATAATTGAAACACTGGATTAAGCAACAAATTAGATTATGTTACACAAGAAATTATCATCAGGTTATGTACCTGATGAATGGCTTTCAGGCATTGTCAAATTTTGAGGCTTGGTAACAAGAGATTTTGTTGATTGCACAGCTCCCATATCTGTGTTTTTGTGCAAGTGGTTCTTCTCTGGTTCTTGTGATTGGAGACGAAATTTTGAAAATATATTTCCAAATACCTCTCTGTCATGAGAACTGGAGTAGCTTTTGGGGTGGAAGAGGTTCTTAGGTAATACCGGTAGTGGGTTCCCTTCTGGTTGCCTGATGCTGTTTGTTTGTGGTGATGCTTCAGTGCATGTGTGGTGCCCAGGTGTCTTATGCAGTTTTACCAGCAAAATAGTGATTATTACAACAGCAGTGTGCCTGGCTGAAGCTGTCTTTCCAATAGAAAATGTTTTGATAAAAACTGAAATGTTTCATCAAAACCTGTCGTCTTTGATGATTTTTCTGTACAGAGGGTCTGTCAGTCAAGCCTGTCATGATAGTGGGGTGTCCAGCAGCAACACACTGTGTGTGTCATCAGACAAAGTCTCTTTACTTGAAACTAGCACCCTGTAGGTACCCTGACTTGTCATCTTGTCTCTGTTTTGCCTAGTTTTTCATACCAATATGCAGACAATTTCTGGTGTTCGTAGGTATATTTCTGAAGGTGAGGAGCCCATTTCCCTGCCCCATGGGCAGGTAGGGCAGACAGAATTTGTGTCCCTGAGGTGGGGAATGGTGTACTCCCCAGTCTCCAGCACCTTGTCTTGGAGCTTTCACAGTCTGGTCCTGTTGCTGGTCAGATTTGGTTGTCAGTGGGCCTCAGATAATTAGTGAAGGGGAAAACCAGCTCAAGATTTACCCCACAAGATGAGTGAGGTTCACATCAAAGCAGGGACTGCATTACTGCCCTCATGTTCCCTTGCCCAGGGTCTCCATTTGCAGGAGGCCTGCTTGCAACATGCATGAAGGGCAAGGAGCCTCCCCTTCATCCCACATTCCCAGCAGCCGTCCTGACACATTTTGTTTTCAGGACAGAACACTCTGGTTAAGATATCCAAGTCAGTCATTTTGCCTGCTGTCAGTGCACAGAGTTTGTTCAGTTCCTGCTGCCTCTCTAATCCCACGCCTCCAAGGACATGTAATCAGAAAGTGCTGCATAATGCTTCTGAAAACAACATTTGCCCTTATAGAATCATAGAATTATTAAAGCTGGAAAAGACCTTTAGGATCAAATCCAACTGTCAGCTCAGCACCACCACCACATTTATCATTAAACCATGTCCTCATCCATATCCACATATTTTCTGAACACTTCCAGAGGGATGGTGTCTCTACCACTTCCCTGGGTAACCTGTTCCAGTGATTTAGAAACCTTTCTGTATTTTTTTTCCTAATATCCTAGCTTTCCCTGTATTTCCTACCTCCCCAGGCACAGAACTACACAATCATTTAGATTAGAAAAAACCTTTAAAATTTTTGGCCTTTCCATAAACATGCTGTAATGAAAACTGGCCTGCAATATTGTGGACCTTCATTCTGGTTCAGGTGCAGGTGAAGAAGTGAAAGAAAAACTTTGGAAAATTATGGGGGTTTTATTTCATTGGGGGGGGTTAGTTTGTTTTTGTCCCTTTTTTTAAAAAAATAAGATGAGTTCCATATTGGGGATTTGATGGGGAATTCAGCACTATAGAGAACGTTTCCACGCCAAAAATGGAAGGCAGAAGGCTCTTGACCTCCACAGGATCACCAGATTCCAAGGGGCACCAACAGGAAAAGCAAAAGTCTTTTGGAAAATGAAGAATGTGTACCACTTGGTGTTTGGCTTTGAAATACAGGAGTTCACGAAGTGGCATGGGTTTGTTCAGCTTGGACTTTGCAACATGCCACAAAACAGCAAATTGTGTTTTCCTTTATCGGCTTTCCCTTGCACAAAGGTTTGGTATCCTTGGAGGTTCAGTGACTGCAGGGGCTTTGGCTACCCATGAGGCTTGGACCCTTGTAGACTTTGGTACCACTTTGGTAATCACACCACTTTGAGACCAGTTTATTGTATACTTAATACGGTACAAAAAAATGCTATGATAGGGATCTCAGATGGCATTTGTGAAACACCTTTGGGTAGTTCATGTGAAAGCATTACATAAATGCCACCAGTTCTTGAAAATTTATACAAGACTTCTTAAGTATCAGGAGCCATTGCAGGATGGATTGAATAACTGGCAATATTGGTGCCCACCTCACACATTCTCAGTGTGCATTCACATTTCTGATTCATATTCCTCCACAGGAAATACTTGACTGTGCTGAGGATTGTGTTTTGTTCTCTACAGAGTCATGCTTAGTGCTTCAGCGGAAGCAGAGGGGCCATCATGATGGAGGATTGTACCTCTTCCCTCCTCCTCTTGGTGAAATTGTTAGTGTTGAGAGGGAAAGTGTCCAGTTCCTGTCCTGAGAAACAGCATATTTTTAACAATATCTTGTAGCAATTAGAGACATAAAAGCCTAAATTTTGTGCTGGATTTACAACGAGTGAACTGCTTTTCCACCAGGGTGGGTTGTGCTACGCTTTATTTCAGTTGTGTGTCTTGTCTGCTTTGCTTTGATTAGATGCCTCATTTTTTGGCATTGTACATAGGATGGTGGAGGCTGCTGAGAGATTTCAGTTGGTGCTGGGGTGAGAGCAGGTGCTGGGGAGAGGGCAGGAAAGGGGGGAAGACGAGAAATGGCCCATATAAGTCTGTGGGGAAAGTGGGAGCAGGCCCTGGGAGGAGGAGGAAGGCTGGAGAGAGGAGGATTGGAGACAAGAAATTGGAGGGGGCTAGGGCACCTGCAGGTACTGGTGTTGCAACACGGGAACCAGGAGCAGGCTCCTACAAAATCTGTTTTGGAGTTTCTGCTTTTCTCAGTAAACTGAACTGGGAGGCTCTGGCATGGAGACAGAAAGGAAGAGCCTCTGCAGGATTGGGCAATGCTGATGAGAGTGGGTGGAGGCGTGGGTGAGTCATCCTATCGTTTTGTGCCCTGCAGGAGACACACCAATGTTTGTATTATACAAAGAGATGCTAGAGCTGTTGAGGACAAATATGTGACATTGAAACTAGCAAATCCTGGTGGAAACAGAGGCTGACGTTGTCACTGTGGTGATGTTGATGTTTCTGTTCATCCAGGCACTCGTTAGCAGCCAGATGAGGCTGGAAATCTG
The DNA here is from genome assembly GCA_013400435.1 of Pycnonotus jocosus. Classification (NCBI taxonomy): domain Eukaryota; kingdom Metazoa; phylum Chordata; class Aves; order Passeriformes; family Pycnonotidae; genus Pycnonotus; species Pycnonotus jocosus. The sequence continues at coordinate 126,361 of VWYP01023122.1, read as the reverse complement.
GAAAGCCACCTCATCTCATTGGGTACATTTACCTCTCTTGGGCTGGCCTTACACAGTTTTTGGTAGAGGCTTCTTTTTGAAAACCACAGGAAGTTTACAGCTCTTGAGGACATAGTTTAGTGGCAGCCTTGGCAGTGTTAAATGTTGGACTCAATGATCTTAGAGGGCTTTTCATCCTCAATGATTCATGATTCTGAGAGTGGCCACTGGCCATTTCTGCCCCTGCTGGCCACTGGGGACTGCAATGGCCCATGAAGGGCTTGCTTGGAAAACACCCATCCAGGCATCTGCAGGTGTCTGCTCTCTTCTCATCAGACCCTCCCAGAGATCCAAGGACAGCAGGCATGAGGGATTGCCCAGCAGGGATTTGGCGGACTGACAGGTCCATCGAGCACGTGCCCAGGCACTGCACACACCACTCAGGCGTTGCTTTTGTTCAGCCTGCTACCTCTGACTAAGAAACAAGATGAAAAACAGTTCCAGCAGCTAGCATGGGCAGTGTTCTGTGCTGCTGCTTCATGGGGTTTTGCTGCTCACTATGAGCAGCCTCACTGGCACGTGGGTGTGTGTGACTGTGTGCACGGGTGTGATTTACTGGCCTGTGCAATTCCACATGTCTTTAAAATTATAGTACCCGTTTCCTGCTGAAATAATTTCTACATAGAGAGGCTCCTATTACAGCAAGAGGAGCATGGACGTCATGATTTATTATTATTTATGGTCCCAGGGTCTTGTTTATGCACGATGGGTTAGGTGCTCAGGATAGAAATGCCATTATGCAAATGACATTGAATGTCCTTACTGAGCCTAAATAATTTTTGTGTTGGACGATTAAACCTCATCTGTTATTGATATGGGCTGCAGTCGGGCTATTAAAGAGTCCCAACAGTACTTACTCCCAGTAATGGGAAAATTGAGAGGAAGAGGCTAAACAATTGCCTCAAGTGTGCCGTGATTGTCTGGTAGGAGTGGAACATAACAAACCCCCTGAATGGAAATCGTGTTTACTACTTAGGGATAAATAAAAAGAGAGAACACGCAATAAATTGTGCTTTGTGATCTGAATTGGCGCACCAGAGAATTTGCGTACTTTCAATTTACTTATTTATTTGATTTTTTTTTTTTCAGGGGTGGAGGGGGCAGTGTGATTGGGATGTAGATACTGCAAGCAGCCAGGATTCCTGCAGTGTGTGCCCCTGGCCGAGTGGCTGGGGAGAGCTGTCCTCCTCGGAGCTGCGCCGGTGCTGCGCCGTCCGCTTTGACACAGCTGTGCAGTCACATTTTGATCAGTGTTGATAGCTTATGAATTCCAAAATTGACAAAATTTACAGAAAAATGAGGATAATCCATCTTCCTTAGCAGCCTGTCAGGAGCTGGCTATACTTCATAATCTTCAATTACAGATGCTATTTTCAGACATTTACATGCAGATATTAGAACAAAATGAAAATGAGAAACAAAGAGTGAATGGAAATGCAGCTATTTATATGTATAAAAGAAAAACAACAGGTAAATTCTAGGCATTTAGATTGGATTTAGGTGTCCCCTTGGAAAATCTGAGAATAGCAGCACCCACTTACAAATTGCACTGTGGAAATGTAAAATGTAGTATATCATTTCCCATATGCAGATAATGTGAAGATTGGGTCAAAAACAGGTCAGTTATTTTGAAGTATGAGGGTAAATGTGTTCATGGCAGGGTGCACGAGCTAATTCTCACTGCCTTCAAAGGAATGTCTGGGGATGTGTACAATCCTAATTGGATTTGGGCTAAAATGAAGCACAGCTGTTAAGTTTTTATAAACATATATGTATTGTGAAAGGGAGGTTCAGAAGTACTCAGTTTAAACTGAGGGAAAAAGGTTGTGTCACTGAAATCAAACTTCCACATTCTATGAGACAGCAATGAGCCCAATGTGGCTGAAAACAAAGAGGAACAAGGGTTTGGCCCCATTTAGGTGTGTAAGTAGCATTTGCTCCAAAGTAGGATTGGTTTTGGTGTCAGCAGTGGGCAGTGCAGGGAATATAATGTAAATTATTAAATGCCGTGGTGGCTGGCAGGGAGCAGTGGTGAGACTTTGATGTATAGGTTTCCAGGAGCCTTTCCCACCCATATCATGGGTGGCTGAGGAGAAGGGCATTAGGCTGGATTTTCCATTCCCATGAAATTCCAGGCAGAGCAGCAGTGGTGGCTGTGCAGCTGCAAGCAGAGTTGGGTTTGTGAAAGCCTGGGGAGATTAATTAGAGCTGCTTTGGATTAAACTCTTTGAACCATGTCTAATGTTACAAATTTTTTTTCCCTTTGTCAGGCTGAGGTGCGGGTTTCTGTGGACAGCCTGCCTGGCATGTGCCACTTTTGCCTCTATTTATTAAATAATTTAAAAAATATTAAGATGTGATAACTTGGAAATACTTGGTGTGAGGTCTGGCTTGCTGCTGCCATCAGGGGTGAGCAGAGGGTGTGGCAGATGTGATCTGGAGGAGAGCACTGTGCCTTTCAGGGACCTCAATGATTGTTTTTTTTGCAATGAAGGCTCTTGATGCACCATCTCTGTCAGGAAGGCAGGCAGAGCCCATAATGAGGAGGCAGACTAAGCCCTGAAGCCCTAAGCTGGCACCTTGCACTGATGGTCTGAGCTCCTGTTGAGCTGCTGCTGTTGCTGCTGCTGCTGGTGCATCCTGAGCAGCATCATGGGCCTGGGGGCAGCTGTGCCAGTGGTGTTATTTCATGCCTGCCTGGTGTTCTGATTTGGAAAATATAGTAGATGCAAAAAGCAACATGTGGAAGTCCCAGTGGACCCTAGCTGGTTCATTTTAATGGCCATTTGCCCTGTGCAGCAGATAGCTCTTGTCTGTCTTTGCTTGGTGCAGTCTCTTCAGCAGCATTGTGAGGTCTGTGCCCCACAAAGGGATGGGGTGGAAAGGAGATACATTTGTCTCACACCTCATAGGTCGCAGCACTGCTCTGGGGCTTGTTCCAGCCTCTGAATCTCAGCTCCCTGAGATTCTCACACTGGCAAAAGAACCAGGCTGTTTCAGAGTGCAGCCTTGTTCCCTACTGTGTGTCCATCTTTTCTTGACACTTTAGGATAAAATCTCAGGTAAATCTCAAAGAGACAATTTCTTTACACATAGGGTGGGTTGACTTTTCGGTGCATTGCACTCAGGCATCTTCACCAGAAAAAGTGCAGAGTGAAGCTGGTTGTGGTCTGCCTCTCTGCTTTGCTGTAGTGCAGCAGGTTTGAAAACAGTTATGAAACCCTCCTGCACACTTTCTCTTTCCATGTGCCTATCATGTCCACCACTCCAAGGGGATTAATAGTTAGAAACAAAGCTTTCATAATGGAGGTGGACTCAAAACTTTACTTAGAGCAGAAACCTTCCCATTTGCACTTTGCAGAGAAGTGTAATGGGGAAGGACAGCAACAGACCATGTTGCTGCAGGAGAAGTTGTGCTGCTGCTAATAGGCTCACAGAGATTGCTTGTCTCCTCACCACTGCAGCCACTCCTCCCAGCTCCCATTGTCAGAGCTGAGCCAGAGCAGAGTAGGATAGAGCAGGGGAACATGAGATCTGGTCTAGCCCTTCCTTTCAGTTTGTCCTTCTCAGTCTCTCTTTTATATATTCCTCGTTTCACATGTCTGTGTTTTCTCTCCTCCATGCTATGGCAGTGGTGCTCCATGCTGATGAGACAGTGCGTGGTACAACCGCAGGCAGTCATTTTTCAGGTAATTTCTAGGGTAATGAACACCTGTCTCTTGCTTTTTCACCTACCGAGCAGAAGGTCAGGCTTCCTGCTGCACGAGGAGGGACCCCTGGCCATGATGGTCATTCCGGGCTGTTTCTCACCAGCAGTGGTGCCAGCTCACCAGTGCAGGAGCCAAGTCTGAGATCCCTTCTGCTGCTCCCACCCCAATCAGCTGAAGAAGCTCTTGGGAAAGGTTGGAAGAAGGGTTCAGCAGGAGGGTCTCAGCTGGGCCATGGGGTGAGGGCTGCTCCATGAGCGCTGCCTTCCCCTGGAGTTTCCTTTCCTCTCCAGATGGAGTGCCTGAAAGGAAGAGATCTGCCTGGGGGAAATGGGAAGAGGGAACACCACTGTACGCCTCATGAATAGTTCAACACTCAACACTCTGAGCCCACTGTGTCAGAGAGATTTTTGCTTTGTCAGGGGGATTTTAGAGTCTCCTGGCCCCTCCATGGTGGTGAGGAGAGCTGCAGACAGTATCCATGGTCTAGTTTTAGGATGAAGGCTCTTCTGCTCTGCACCCCTGATGCTCCACTCCTCGGGGGCCAGAAGATGTCTCTGCTGACACTCACCTCCCTGCAGTGCCTTGCTGTTGGCAGCACTGTTTCCTTTTCTGCCCACAGGCAAGTGCTGGTCACTGTCACTGTGCCAGCCCAGTGCTGGCCCTGGCTCCATTGCTTTGCAGTGTAAACTGTAACTGCAGAGGTGGAGGTGATGTGGGAGGGTCGCACCTCCAGTGAGACTGCATGACGAGAGGGGAGTCAGCAATCAGAAGGGCTGCCCCTCAACCTGTGCTTGCTCGGCCTTGGTAGTGGAAACAGTGATCAGTGCTTGCTCCATGTGGCTGCTAGTGTTCAGCTGATGGTGATTCCAAGGAGAGATCTGGACACAGCAAAGCAGCTGGAAAATCCCTTAAAATCCCACTATTCTTACCTCTGGGAAAAGTTTCTGGGCCATTGCAAAAGACATGCAGTTCCTGTCTGCCAGAAGTTATTGGGACCAAAAGCAGAGAAGGACCCCAAATCTCCATTTTGCACATCTTCAACTCATTCCTGCCATGATGCTGCTCGGCTGTGGGCTCTCCATCCTCACTGTGCTCAGCAACCATAATGCTTCCAGTCCCTCCAGTCTGCAGATGTCATTCCATGGTCTGGGACTGTGCCACTGCATATTGTGCCAACACGCTATGGCGGAGTGACATGGAAGAGCACAGGCTACCTCCGTCATGGCCCTTGCCAGGTTATGCTACACTCTGGTTGCTGCCTGCTTGCCACTAGAACTGGTCAGTTTCTCCAAGCTCATGACTCATTGGCATGGTGCTTCCAGGTCATTACAGTTAAAAGTCTTAACTCTGGACCTGTTTTTCCTAAGGTCAGTTCCTTGGCCTCCTGAAGGGAAGCAAGCTATGGAGATACACATTCCCATGTCTGAGAATTGCAGTTGAGGGCTCAGGCTGGTTCCAGTTGGATTTGTAGTTCGGGATATACACCTCCTTCCTCAGTCCCCTCATGTGACCCAGCCCGTGGCAGGGGTCCCATCCCAGCTGGATGCTTCCTCCCAAACCACAGGTGTGCAGCTCTCACTTTGTAATTGGGAAGCCACATTCACTCTCTGCCCGTTGGGGATGGTAGATCAACACCCCACGGAAGAATCTAAAGAGATATTCTAGTCCTGATATAGTGCAGTTATGGCTTTCATAGAGCAACATGAGTAAAATCAGGCATCCTTCCCCAGGTGTTTGTATGTGCTCTTCTAGAGATACCAGAAATACCAAACAGCAGCACACAAGGACACATTTCTCTGCTGTGCTGCCAGCTCATCCATGCTTGTGCATCACCAGCTGCATGGGATTTCTCTGCAGGGCTATTGTCTCTCTCATGTTTTGTCACACTAGGGTTTTGGGGAAAGAAAAAAAATCTAGCAGTGCCTTCATATGTGCACGTACCCTGCATAGGGGAAAGGTGGGGTTGGAGACTCAGGAAAACATGGAATGGTGTGGGAAGGCTGAGAAATGCATTGTGATGTGATGCCAAATGAGAGGAAGGAGCTTTGATTACACTTCTAGGAAGGAAGAAGGCTGGGACCGTTATTGGCATCTTCTGCAATGGAGGGGGGATCCCAGGCCTGTCCTCTCCCAGGAGCAGAAGTGAGGATGAGTCAGAGGTGTGGGTGTCTTTGAGGCAGTGGTGGTAGACAAAATGGCCTCAGTGCATGATGGTGAGGCCAAAGTGAGGGCACAGAGAGTGTTGGAGGAGGCATGAGTTAAAGCAACAGTACAACTTTAGAAACAGTACAACTTTAATACAAAGATTATGTAGGATCCTAGGAGACAAATCAGACGACTCTGATGCATGGGCTGGGTGTAGGACAAGGGTAGCCAGCAGCTGGTCCCTGGTCAAATGTATTTTGCCTGCTCATCCACAAGAGGTTTGTATGGGGGATCCTTCAAGGTGACAGGCTGTACTCCTGCCTCATGCAAGTGGTGTCTGCAAAAAAACCATGTTTACTACACAGGACTGTTAATACAGGATTGTCCATGTAAATTAACTTCTGTTTGAGAGAGATCTCAGCTACAGAGACACCAGCACGTATTCCTGGCCAAAGTGCTGAGTTAGTGGCAAGCACTAGATTATGTGCTGGGTTCTCAGAGAAACTTACAGGAAGGAGAAGGATGTATTCACTCAGATCAGCTTTTGTTTCCTTAAAAAAAAAGAGTTAACTTTACTTTGATGTCACATCCCTGGAACTATTCAAGGCCTGGTTGGATTGGGCCTTGAACAGCCTGGTCTAGTGGAAGGTGTCCCTGCCTATGGTAGGGGGTATGATAACTTGGTCTTAAAGGTACCTTCCAATCCAAACCAGTCTGGGATTCTGTGTTTTTCTGCATTTTGTTTTGGTTGCTCCAAAAAACCTCCACATGGTCTTGGATTCATCTGCCTTTCTTCATCTCTGCACGGCTTCTGCATTGACTTAATCTCCAGGAATTCATTAGGGATTGGCATCACAGTGGCTACTCTTCAGCTTACCTGTTCCCATTGCAGTTATTTGAAGTCAATCTCCAGTTGATATGAGCATGACTGCTGTCTCACAAATAAGGCATTAAAACTCAAAGGGCAGATAGCAGGGGACAGAGAACTTTGAGAGAAAACTTCACAGATTTGTGGGAAAGATCCTGGCAATAAGAAATCATTGAAAAAGGGCAAATGAAGATAAGGTTTGTGTCACATACATACACATCCTTTAGATGCATGCATTGGCCTCATCAGCTATAGAATGCTGTAGCTACAGAGACTTAAACAAGGTTATAGGACACAAATACTCTGATTTCTGAGGATCTGTACTTGCTTACCATAGCCTCTTTCAGGTAGTGAGATTAAGAAATTATTTGGAAATGTCCTGACCATGGTCAGGTGATTTATTTTTAAATAACTTTGATTTAGAAACAGCTACAAATGCACCCATTAAGCAAACTCTTATATATACATACCTTTTCTTTCCTGTAAGATGATGAAGAAATGCAACATTCCCAAAAAATGGGAAATGGGAAGACCTGTTCCCACATTGTCATTAGTGCATGTCCCCTCAAATGCCAACACTAAAATGTAGAGAATATGGAGGTAAAGAGGCATGAACCTTTTTCCCTAACAAGAGAGTAGCTTGCACTTGGCAGGTAATCTACAATTTTCCTCTTTCAGGAAAGCCTTGTTACATAATAATGAGTTTGGCTTTGGTTTTAGAAAGAAAACCTATTTTGGTGTTCTTCGTGAACACTGGTGATAAGCACAGACACACTTACTGAACAGTCTGAATGTTGAAAAGCCCAGTGTAAATGGTCATTGCCTTTATCACTGACTGAAAAAAGGATTCTTGTGTTCTATATTGCATCTACTTTCTGTTGGCATATGCAAAAAAAAGCTCTTGATTAGTAAATTTATTGCCACTAAAATGTCTTTTGTTTCTTTATCCAGGCAACTGAATACTCAGCCATGGCCTCACTAGCTGGTGGATTGGATGACATGAAGGCCAACATAACCAGCCCAACTTCTGCAGATTTGGGAGCGAGTGTTCCTGGGCCTCAGTCCTATCCTATTGTCACAGGTAAATGATTTTCAAACACTGATAAGCAGTGTGAAATGTCCATACCTTCATATTGCATGATGAGGACCTTTATGGAAGAATTGTGTCAGATGTGGAGTCATTTGCTCAAAAAGTCTCTTTTTGAATGTGATTTCATGGGAGCCCTTGTTGAAAGTCAGCTGCATGGCTTGTGTAAATCGTTTGTGTTTGTTTGTAGCTGACCCATAAAGCATCTGCCCCCCTTTTTCAGGAAAAGATGTGCCCCTCCACCCCAAAAGTACATCCTGAATACCACTGCATCACTTAAAAGCAGAATGGTTGCCTCTGCTTTTGGGCTTTGGTGCTCGTTTTTCATAAATGCACCTGGTACGTTTGACTGGATGGAGTTTTTATGACAGTTCAAACTAACCTGAATTTTGGAAGCTCATTTTATAACATTTCTGAATTGTACCTGTGTACTAAAGTTGAAGATTTAAATGAAAAGCAAAGGCTGTTTGTTCAAGGCATGCCAAATCATCTGCATTTATTCAGCAGGTGTAGAGCAAGAGTTAAGGAACAGCTAGAGTCTGATAAATGCTTTGGCCACCTATTTATTTGGGACTGACCCCATTGCTTGCAAGGAAATTGGCCAAATGGTAAGCAAATTATTAAACTGTGTCCCAAATTAGTGATGCAAATCAGAAAAAATGAGGGCTGTTAAAATTTAAGGCTCTCTATTTTATATGAATGTTAGTACTGTGTGTTACTTCTGTCCAATTGGTGCAAATTTCAATGGATTTTCTTTGTTTTGACAAAGGTTTGATGGAATGCTTTATTTTATAGTTGCAATGGAAGATTATATTGTTTTTTTGTAAAGTATTACTATGTCTTTAAAGCCTTACAATCTCATCTAGCAGAGGAGAAGTTTTGAAAACAAGTGTTGTCACAAAGTTGTTTTAACCCACTACAGCATCAGTTTTCAGCTTTTCGTTACAAAATTTAGGAGAATTCAAAAGAGATTGTTGAGTTAAAGAAATATACATCGACCTTGAAGTGGGAGGGGAGAGACTTCTTTTAATATCTGTCTGGTTCTGAATAGCTGGTTTGAGTGCTGGACTCATAGATAAAAGAGTCGTCCAGGGGTGGATGGATGGACAGAAAGAGGGTCTTCTAGAGGTGTATGGCTTGTAAGTTGTAAGGAGATACAGCATTGATATAGATATATCTGTGTCCATCAGGAGTCTGTGCTGGAACCAGTGTTATCTAGTATTTTCATCAGTGACACAGACAGAGGGATCACAGGCACCATCAACAGATTTGCAGGTGACACCCAGCTGAGAGTGCAGTAACACCCCTGAAAGATAGGGCCATCCAAAGGGACTTGGAAAAGGTCTAGATGTGGCCCATGGAATCTCATGAGGTTTAAAAAGGCCAGATGCTGATACGGCACCTGGCTTGGGGCTGCTCCCAGGATTGACCCAGGCAGAGCACAAACAGACTGAGAGCAGCCCTGGGGGAAAGACTTTTGTGGGTGCTGTGGGTGGGAACTGGGCCTGCCATGGTCGTATGTGCTGGGACCCAGAAAACCCCCTGTGCTGGCCTGACCCCCCAAGCATGAGCAGCAGGGGAGGGGGGATTCTGCCCCTCTGCCCCCTCAGCTCAGACCCCACCTGCAGAGCTGCCCCAGCCCTGAGATTCCCAGCACAGAAAGGAGCTGGAGCTGCTGGAGCCAGGCAAGAGGAAGCATCCTAGTTGATCAGAGGGCCGGAACACCTCTGCTATGAGGAAAGGCTGAGAGAATTGGAATTTTCAGGCTGGAGAAAGGAAGGTTTCCTTTTCAATGACCTAACTGCAGCCTCTGTCATCTTCTAAGGGACTGCTCGTCCAGGATTTACACCTGGCCAAAATGAGGTTCAGTCAAGAGCTGTTATGGCTGGTACATCAGTTCTTTTTTTACACTGGTTTAAGCACTCTCACATGTCTCACATTGCTACCTCCCTAGAGTATTGTGAGCTGATTGATCACATTTGATGCTGCAGAGTTCAATATGGATTTCACAGAGATTCTCCCTGTGATGTTATCCGCACTTGAGCAAAAGTTCCAAATGTTATATTTGCTAGTACTCCTGAAAAACATGGAGCAGGCTTTATGAACAGCAGATTGTAGAAAAAAACCCCTGCCATTAGTCTTAAATATGTCAGTGACAGCTACAACAGAACACATTTTTCAGTACATTAGGTATTTATATTTTTAATTTGACAGTGTTGTAGAGTTTTCTATCAACAGCATTCATAAAATGTATATTTACATGAGCATATCAAAAGTCTTCTATAACCTATGCCTTTTGATATATTTTTGCTAAACTTTCATACTCTTTTTTAATAGCCATAGGATTTGTTTTGTGCTGGTCATGCTCCAGAAGTGCACAGAAACCCCCATCGTGATCTGGACCTGTATTGTATGCCTGAGCCATGCTCCCTACTCTGAGGCTTCCTGAGGAGCTGAAAGGGATTTGCAGGTTGTCAGGAGCAGGAAGGATTCAGTAGCAAGCTATCCTTTGTAATGTGCAAAGCATGTCCATTACAGTACACTTGGCCGTGCATTTCTCACTGTAGTTCTGGACAGATTTCTCTATTTTCTCCCAAAATATAAGTCATCTTTTCAGTCACAACTCTTTCCCCAGCCTGTTTCCTTGGTGGGACAGGGAATTTGGCAAAGGAGACATATTTATTGACCGTATTTCCCTTGTAAGCATAAGGTGAATATTGCCATGGGACATTTATTTGTGGCAGGTATCTCTGAAAATCATGAGCTGGGAAGGAAATGGTGCACAACAGTGGTTATGAGTGCAAGGTCCAGTAAACGTCTGCAAGCACACCACCTACTCTGCCTTCTCCGAGCTTTTTCTGTGGTCTGACCAAAGCTGTGGTAAAATCCAGTGATTTGTTCAGTGTTCTGTGGCTAGGATGGGCAGGGGGTGATAGGTGATCAGTAAGGTAACGATCCCTGGGGGAAGATCAGGTTTGTATCAGCCCCACTTCAGTGGTAATGCCCTTAACTCATGAGAGAAATCCTGCCAGAACCACCTCATGATCCTTGGCCCTCAGTTCAGAAGAGCCTAAGCCTCATAGATCCACGATGGTACTTTCCAAGTGAACTGCTTGTCACTGGAGGAGGAATGGCCAGCCTTACTTCTGGTCTTCTCTTGAGATCCAGGAAGTTGCATTGCTTTTAATTTCTTCACCTTTTTTGGAGTGTTTCCACTCTTCTTTGTTTCATACAGGCTATCCTGTGGCATATGTGAACAAACTCAGAGAATGAAGCTGAAAGCTTTGGAGGGCAACATATTTTAGCATGCTAGCTAATGCGTTTTCCACTGTAAAAAGGGAGGGTTAATTGGATAAAAGTCCAGCAAACGTCCAAAGTCTGTGTTTGGTGGTGTTAATGCCTTGAGGTTGACTTCACTTCCATGTTGACATTAGGGATTATAAACAATTGTGTAACAACTTCAGTGTCATGAGACCAAGAGCTGCTTAAAACACTGTCAAATGAGTTTTGGTATCCAGAGCAGCATTGGTGGGAAACATCTCTTCTACTGGGATCTCTTCCAGTTCTGTGTGTGGAGCAGAGCTGTGAACAAAACTGCATGATGTTTCAACACAGAATGGGGCTATTGGTAAGGCTGAAAAGCGGGTAAATAACTTGAAATATGAAAACCAAGAATTTGAGCCAGGAACAGTTATGTTCTTTTTATAGCTGTATCTGCTGTTCAAGCTTAATAATTTCTTATGAGAATTTCTGGAGTAGTCTGGGCTACCATATGTGAAGAGAACTTAATCTATTTCATGTTGTTAGTCTTAAATCTGTAAGATTATAAAAGAACTTAATGGAAATAAGTCTGAGAACAGAACTATGACTGCAGCTCTTCATTGCTCTTGTTATCAGGTTGTGGCGTGGGTGGCAAAGCAATGTTGAGATTTCAGATGGCAAAGATCCTCTGTGCAGTTGTTGGTAGAAAATGTAATATTTCTCTCTCTCAGCCAGTTGGCAGATCCAAACATGTGGGATAGATCTTGAAAATTAAAGGATTGCTTAAACATCGGCATTCATGCTAATACTTGCTGCTAAGGAGAAATGTAGTTGCAGCTCTCAGTACTGTTTCATCCACCATCTCTGTTGTGTTGTAGATCACCAGTGAAATCTCTGGTTAGAGAACCACTTGGTTTCTTTGCATTGCTTTTATGCCACATTAAATAGTAAGTGCAAAAAACCCCTTCCATCACTGCATGCTGCCACATCCTGTAAGTGCTCTCTCCATTTACAAGCCAATGACATAGGCCCAGCACATTGCTGCTGTTGTCAGCAAATCCCAAGCAGCCTGTGATTGTTACTAATTACCTCCAGATGCATTTTCCCTGCTTTGACTTGCTGATTTCAGCGTGGTTGGTGTCACTTTGAGAGGACAAAGCCATGTTGTAATGATATCTTTATGTGGTTCTCCAATACTGCTCTGGGGATGGATTGATGAACCTGCAACAGCCTGGCTGTGTTCAGCAGCAGAGTCAGTGTTCTTACAGAGCTGGGAGTGGCTGTGAACCAGACTCACCTCACCCAGGGGCAGAGAAGCATCATTTGCTGGACTGGGGTCTGATGGGAACTCTATATCACTCCATTAAAAGACGTGTCACAGAGCAGTAGGCTTTTTGGGCACTTTTTTGGGCACAGTGGGAAAATGCTGGAGTAGAGGAGCCTGGTCATCTTCTTCCATGCTGGGACATTTATATCACCCTTAGCTCACCTGCTCTTCCTCACATGCAGGGAGAGACCAAGACTCTGCCAAGTATGGACAAGTTACGTCATCCTCTGCATTCAAACTTGCAGCTGCAGCTTAAAGTGTTATGTTCCTTGCTTCTTTTTGTGGTCAGTCTAGCAGACTATGGTTCTGGAAAGCCAGTTCCATGGACTTTGCTGCCCATTTTGTATGCACATCAAAAAGATGAAGAAAAGAGAACAAGAGCAGGATCACAGTCAGTTTATTACTTGGAGGGATTGAGAAGGAGAGACATTCTCAATGGCTGTCATCTTAGTTACCTGCTCTGGCTTGCATTGCTGGACTCTGCCACCAGACATAGGTGGTCCCAGACTTGAAGCTGAACTGAACATAGAGCAGAATCCTCCACCCCAGGGAAGATCAGCCTGACCCTTTCATTACTGTAGACGTATCCAACATCTTGGGTGTAGGATATTGTGCCAGGTAATTAGTTATTCATAGGCGGCACAGATCTGTGGGTAATGCCGGGAACAGGGATATGTTTAGCAATCCATATTCCTGGAATAATGTTCAGTTTTTGTAGTTAGGGAACATGGTTGCTAAAATGGGATAAATGCAGGCCAAAAGACAAAACATTTGTTGCTACTGTTCTCTGGTGACATGCAGTGCTCAGTTGGCCTCTCAAAAGGTTTTTCCTTAGGACGGCTCAGTCCCATCTGCTCCCTGAGTCTTCATGCTACTTTGTTTGTGCCATCATGATGTAACTGCAGTTTAGAAGCCACTGTTTTGCCAGATTTTGTTGAATGGAAGGTATTATTGGTCCCTTCTGAAGCTATTAATGAGGTGGTGGAACTGCAACTGGACTGGACACTGCAACAAAATCAAATTATTTGCCACCAGTATGACTTCTGATGCCTTCAACAGGAGGAAAGAAGTCACTACTCTAAAATCCCAGGCTGATCTCTTGCCAGGATTGAACACTAATATATTTCAGCACTTAGCAAAATGTAGTCCAAAACGATTTTTTTTTTTAATAAGAACCACTTTTTTAACAAGTGGCAATAGGATGCAGATCCCTTCCAGAAGAGTGGTAACAGATCTTTCTCAGCCTGTGGATGAATGATTCACCTGAACAACCCAAGAAGCCTTTGGCTGGAAGGGTCTGGGGAAACTCCCCTGACTCCACAGGCTAGAGCTTAGGTATTGAATTTGGACTCGACACCTACTTTTTTACATAACTAAGTTTGCTGGGCTAGGTGAACTCCAGAATTGCTTTCTGATCTCTGCTGCCCTATGTTTCTGTGGTTGGCTCTGTGCTTCCATGCTTCTGGGTAGGAGCTGTGTGTCATTGTTTCTTTGGTGAGATTGTGCCCAGGGTGGCTCTAGGACAGCCTGCAGTCCATGTTGCTTGGACCATTGGTACCTTCTGAGGGTCTGCATTTGCCAGACTGGGCATGAAAATGGAGTAGGTGGGTAAGGAAGCTTTCTCACAATTTATTTTGCTTTTTGTACATGAGTTTAAGGGAACATTTTAGCTATACCAAAAAGCATGGAAGGAAAATATGGATGTTTTTCTTTCCTTTGTTTAATTTTTGGGGGCAGTTGTTTTGCATCTTTGTATCTTTGTCCTTTTTTCAGTCAGAGAGTCATTTAGGCTGGAAAAGGTCTCAAAGATCATCAAGTCCAACCACTAAACCAGCTCTTCCAAGTCTTTGATTAGCAATGTCTCCAAATGCCTACATGTCATTTAAATCCCTTCAGGGACATCACTGCTGTGGACAGCCTGTTTCAGTGCCTGACAGCCCTTTCAGTGCAGAAAATTTCCCTGATATCCAATCTAAGCCTCCCCTGATGCAACCTGAGGCCATTTCATCTTGTTCTGCTGCTTTCTAGTGACCAGGAAAAGATACCAGCCCTCAAACTCTTTCCCTGGGATTCTTGACCTGACTGAACCTCTCTGATGAAGATTTTAAGGGCTATGTTCCTTTGGTAATGGCTGGGAGAGTGTAAGCAGAACAGAGGATATTTGGGTTGTGTCAACATCTTGAAATCTGGCCTATTTCTTTTTATGGCTTTGGAAATAAGGTGTCTTAAGGGTACACAAGAAAAATTAAGAGTTCAGTCTTAATAGTATGTGGTGAGGTGTGCACATCCAGGTAGAATATTTAACCAGTGTGGATAGGTGAGGTGGAATGTGGTCACTGAACCCTTTGGCCCACAAAGGAAGGAAAGGCTGTCTTTCTTTCTGTGCTGGGTCTTGGCTGAGTTCTGGTTATTCATCTCACATCAGAGCAAAGTCACAACCTCTTTCCAAGTTCCACCTTCTCTTTAGTTTTTAATTTTGCTGTTCTTAAGACTAAAGTTTAACTCTGCACTCTGAACCTTGGCTGGCAGGAGCCAAGGAAGGAATGCTTTTCCTCCATCTCAAGCCTTATTTGATCTGTCTTTTATGGACCATTTTTGATGATCATTTGAGATACCTAAGAATTTTTTGTGTCTGACTGGAACAATAATGTGACATTTAGAGGCAAAAAGCTCCCAATAGATGCTTTGAGGAATATACAACAAAACAGAACTTTTGTCTCTTTCATGCACATCTGACATTTACAGTGAAGACTACTATTATTTTAGAGATGCAAAAATGTGATACAGGGTTACTATTTCATTAACAAGAAGTGAAGAAAGTGCCTTAATAATGATGGCAAAAGCATTGTGAAATCTGCTGGTGGCAGATCCTGAGGGAGAAAGAGGGTGTTTATTTTAATTTGTATATTACTGTAGTCAAAAAGAATGAACCCAAGAACCTCCTATCTAGCTGATTCAGCAGTTGTAGGTTGTTTATTGTCATGAATTCAGGTCTAAATCCACAATGAGAAAGGTGGTTTCATTTGGAAACACTATTTTTTCCTTAAACAAGTAGCATTTACTACTTTGTATTTTAAGAGTGAGTGGGACGAAAGTGTTGTGAAAAGATTTGGTGAGGAGGATGATAGTTTAAGTGACTTTGCAACTGAAAATGCCAAAGCATGGAGAATAACAGTGTGGGAAAACATAAATTATGCTCTTTATTGTCTGTCTTTTCTGAGAAGTAGAATTTCTATGTAGAGATATCATAGGTGTTTATGGAGAGTTGGAGGCCCTCTCTCAGACATTCTTGAGCTCCCTGTCTTGGGAGACAGATAACAGCAGAGATCATAAAAGCAGAGAGAAAATTCACAGTATTGTGAAGTGTTGCACAGGCCTGTTGATATGTGAGGCTGGGAACTGCCCACATACTTTTTGCCCTGCTAAGATGAAAGCTTAGCAGTGTATTCATCCTGCAGTGCCAGCATGGTGATGGAATAAATCTCCTCTTTACACTTCAGCTGTGGATTTTGTCCCCCTTGGTTACGTGCATATATTTGATTCTCACAGTGACACAGCACTGGACTCTGTTTGCTCATGTCTCAGCGTTTAGGAGGTCCATGGTTGGTCATCCCTGTAGCAAGATCTCCAGGTGGAAAGGAGAAAACACCTGCAGAAGGTGACTTGTCCAAAGCATTTTTGCATAACAGGTTAGGAATACTTATCAGGATGTGCATGTTTCTTTCCAATGGCTATTGAGGGAATGATGAGTGCTTAGCTTAAGCTGGACCTGTGTAGGTGGGATGGACCTGCACTGGAGAGAGAAAGAAGGGTCACCCAAAGATCCTGGGGAGAATTGTTATCCAGCTGATTGTCAGCAGCAGCGGTTTTACAGCCATGCTTCCACTGAAATGATTTCTATTATTTTGGTTTAAAATTTTTTAAAAAATTGTATTTTTTCAATAAAAAGTTATTTCAGTTTGTACTTCCTCTTCTAGCTTTCTGAAATAAGAGTAATATAACTTTTTCACAACTCCTTCTCCTTCCCTTTTTTTCTGCCCTCCCATCCCTGTCCTCAAATCAGTATGGTTTTGAAGAAAGTAAAGATTTGGATTTGTTAATGTTACATTTTTTTTCTGGAAAGTACTTTGATTTTTTGTTGTTGTTGTTGCCTAGTTGTAATAGCAGAAATAAAAATTATTATTCTTAGGTTATGTTTTGGCCATATAACCTGTCTCTACCTGGAAATGTTGGTCTGTGTTTAAACATGGAACATAATCACAGAATTATACTTTAACTATTGCAGGACTGTTTCGAAGTGCAGATTGGTGTTGGTACATGGATGGTTTCAAGCAAAGCATTATGCTAAGAGTTACAGCTTAGTTTCTATATTTAATAGATGAAAGTGCAGATGCATTTTCCAATAATCTATTCATCACTCACAATAGGATCTGCCATGTTAAAGATTTGAAAAAAGGCCACATAAATTCCTGTGGAAATGCAGCCAATCTGAAAAACAAAAGTGTCATTTTTAATGAGAAGACAGAATCTAACTGTGACACTGTTGAGTTTTTCCATTTTTATGAATTCTTATCTTGCCATTAAAGAAGAAGTGCATTTGAGAAAGCAAATGAGGGCACTTGTACCCCACTAAGACCCAGGCTATTAACTGCCTCTTTTGATGATGTACAGCCTGACTCTGTTGGGAGTTTGGCTGTGGATTTAAATGTTGAATTTAACTATGGTAAACATATTTTGGTGCAAAGCATGTATAATAACAATTTGCATTTACATAGCATCTTTTACTTAAGGATTTTGTGATGTCTAATTAATTAAATCTGTTTCCCCCTGCCCCAAATACCACTGTGGTATGGATAATAAATACAATTTTAAATCAAGCAGCTATAGCAGGAGGATTAAGACAAGAGAGTTCTGATGCCTTAGGGGCGGTCCTGATTGTGGCAGGCCTGGGGCTTGTTCTGCAAACATGCTTAGCAGCCTTCTCTTGTGCTCACCCTGGCCTGAAACACCCTGGAAAAAAAAAAAAAGGATGTCAAACCAGCTCCACATTGGTGGTGGAAAGTGCTCTGCGGGCTTCACGCACAGCAGCTTATGCTGGTGTTTGGATCCTGGGGATGTTCACATGCAGCTGTGCCACCCACTGCCGTGGCAGCTGGGGGGTTCATGTGCTCAGGGCTGGCTGGCAGCTTTCAGGGCATCAATGGCCAGTTCAGCCCACATGTAGCATTTCTCACTGCCAGATAAATGCTGAAATCTGTTGTAGATTTCCAATTTGGAAATAATAATTTTTTAAAAAAGAAAAAAAAGAAGGAAAAAAAAAAGAAAAGAAAGGAAAGCACTCCAATTACTTAAATGCTTCCTTAATTGCTTTTTTTTCTGGCCCACAACAATAACAAAACATCTGAGAGTTTCTGTGCAAGCCACCAAAATAATATTTCCTGGTGAGGAGATGGATGCATTGACATCTGTGCATCTGAACGCCACAAAAATAAAATCTAGTGGCAATCTGAGTCAGGCTGCAGAAGTTGTTTCTAGGACAAAGTAGTTGTTTTTATGACAGTGGTTGAAGACCTCTGAAAGATATTGAGGTGCTGGAATGTGTCCAATGACAATCAGTGGAGCTGGGGAAGAGGCTGGCACACAAGTGTTATTAGGTATGGTGAGGGAGCTAAGGGGCTCAGCCTGGAGAAAAGCAGGCTCGGGGGGGACCTTCTGGCTCTCACAACCCCCTGACAGGAGGGTGGAGCCAGGTCGGAGTCAGGCTCTGCTCCCAGGGAACAAGAACAGGACAAGAGGGCAGGATCTCAAGATATGCTGGGGAAAGTTTATAGCAGATATTGGGAAAATATTTTCGGTGAAAGTGCTGTTCAACCCTGGCATAGATTGCCCAGGACAGTGGTAGAATTGCCATCCCTGGAAAGATTTACAAGCCATGTGGATGTGGCACTTGGGGACATGGGCTACTGGTGGCCTCAGCACTGCTGGAGAATGGCTGGACTCGGTGATCTTAGAGAGCTTTCTGACCTAAACGATTATATTACTCTGGCACTGATAATATGGGGCCTTAATTTGCTTAATAGGAGTTAATTCTTAAATGATACCTGACCAGTTGGGAGATTATGTATTTACAGTGAAGTGACTGTGAGTTGTCAGACCAGAAGCTTTGTAAAGTGAATAGAGGAAATTGTAAAAGAGACAGTTCTAGGTCTTTGTGCACCCCTGGGCAATGGAGAGCCAGGAGGCCACTTGCTGTGTGCTGTGTGCTCACATCTTCCTAATATCCCCTAGAAATGGGGGCATAATTTAATTTTTTTAATCTAGGAGAAATCTAGGAGAAATCTAAGTGAAACTTAAGAGGACTCAAGAAAGAAAAACTGCAAAGTGTAAAGTGAAGTCATGTTTCAATAATGTTGCAGTGTATTTTTTGAGTAAAGTTCTTGCTTATGTTCTCTATTCTTTGAAACACCTCTTCTTGTAGCTCTGTCCCTGGAAAACACTGTGTTAGCCAAGAATAGAGATTTTATAAACCTGGAGTTTGTATTGTTTTGTTGTTTGTCTGTTGTAGGTTTTTTGTAATGAACCATTGTTTCTTTATTCATGTTATATTAAGGCAAAAACTGTATGAATTTGGGGTTTTGTATAATTTTTCATAAAAATGTTGAGCTGTAATAAAAAATACCCCAAAAGAGAAATGCAGCAAAAATAAAATAAATATGTCACTGGCAATTCATCAAAATACAAGTTGCCTGGCTTTGAGCTGCTTGATGGAATTGGCACATCTACCAGCAGTGAGGAATATCACTTGTGGAAATCCCACAAGAATCAGCAGGGATGGGGACTGCCTGTGCTGCCACAGACTTGACACCTGGCTTGGGATTTTCACACAGATGTGGCTCAAAAGTAAATTCAGTAAA
Source organism: Pycnonotus jocosus (assembly GCA_013400435.1). NCBI lineage: Eukaryota > Metazoa > Chordata > Aves > Passeriformes > Pycnonotidae > Pycnonotus > Pycnonotus jocosus. The sequence goes on along the minus strand of VWYP01023122.1, from coordinate 107,010 downwards.
AAGAGTGAAAGAAGTGTTGGGGTCCCTCTGGAGTTTTCCTCCTTTTCATTGTACATTCGTTGCAACAGTCTGAAATCTTTGAGCTCAGCCATGTTATGACATTATATTTTTTTTTAACACTAACTTCTGAAAAAGGCTAATGTATCAACAATATCCCTCTGAAGAAGAATATGTGGGTTATCCCCTTCCCAGCTGGCTTTGTCTCTGGCAATTATGTGTCCAGATCTTGTGGTCTCTCCGGATGTGAGCATCCTTCTGGGGGAAGGATGGTCCTTGACCACTGGGACTTAAGGTTTACAAGAGTATGTAGTGCGTGGAAGAGCGTGGTGGGGAGGCAGCAGGTGCTTCTACAACTGCACTAATTGAAAGGTGTTTGTTGCTAAACAGAGGCCTTGTTTTTGCTCTTTCTGTCCTTGTTAATATCATTATAACTATGGCATATGGATACAAGCTATTCCCAGGCCTTGGTGTAGCCTTTAACAGGTCTGGTAGCTGTTCACATCGCAGGAGAATTTTGTCTTGTGTATCCTGACCTGTATGGTAGCCAGTAAAGGCAGTCCCAAGTGCATCCATGTCCAGCTTCACCCCCATGCAGAAGACAGCCAAGCTATCTGGGATAGACACTGAATCAAGGCAAACTATGAACCAGTCTTGCTGAGCCAGGGCATTGCCCAGCCTAGCCTGGGTGACAGAGCTGCATCTGGCCCCTGAGTTCTCTGGAGAGCATTGTCCATCTCTCTCTTTGGGGCTGCACTGGGGATAGTCATCATAGGAACAAGGGAACACTGTCAGTAGCAGGGACACAAGGGACATACATCATACCTGGTGCACAAACAGGGGGTACAGGGTGGCAGAGCACACTTCTGCTTTGTGTGTCTTTGCAGCTGCTGAGGCCATACCAGGAGGTGCTCCATGAATCCCCATGTCCTGCCCCAGAGCATCCCAATGGCTTTGTCCACCCTAGAGTGACCGGTGTTCATTCTGCAGTCAAATGTTTGACCAAAAGAGGTACAGACAGCTGCTGTGGCCTCCCACTGTAAGGATGCACAAAGCTGCAGAAACCACGCTGGATCTTCTGGGGATATGCAGAGGTGGGATTATCACCTCACAGCCAAGCACACTTTGTCCATTGTTTAAGGGTTCACTTAACGGGTTTGGGGGTGCACTGCTGTGTCCTCACTACTCAGGAAACAGATTTTATCCATGTCTTCTGGGGTCCACACCACCTTCAAGTCTTTATATCAGCTCAGGTTTTAATGAGACATGATCTTAAGTTCTTAACATACAACTAGGATATTGTTGGGCCATACTGTGACATGGATAAAGCAGCTCTGTGGTGCTCTGTGTGATACTGCCTCCCTACCCTGACCAGCATGTGGTGGACAGGAGTGCCTATCCCCCGTGCTTGACCCCTTGGAGAGATGGAAAGCCACTGCATCGTGTCACCCAAGGGTTTGTAGATGGCAGAGTTACTTCTATGCTTTCCTCTGCAAGACACCGCCTGCAGACCCTCAGCAAAATGCTCCCTTTTCTGTAGTGGCTGCTCTGAGGTCTTTTGGCTGCAGCTGGCCTCTGGTGCAGCAGAGGAGGTTCCTCCTGCTGGGTGGATACACAATGGATTTGCTATTCCCTCTCATGGAGGGGAATGCACTGTCATGGTTGTGGGCATGGTGCTCCACCAGTGCTAGCTACTGTCATCACCCTCATTCCACTGTCCCCACTACATGGTGTGAAGAGGTTGTAGGCAGCAAGAATCAGCAGTAGCACCACAGGCCTGGGAGAGGAGGGGAGTGAGTGTGGTATTTGGCAATCCTTCTGGGACACTCCCAGCCTCTGCTCCCCGTGGGCCCATAGGGGTGGTAGGGGCACGCATCAGCTTTGCTCAGCATTGCATACACCCTGCAGAGAACAGAGCAGATCTGCCCCCATCATCAGAAGTGCTGTCCTGAATGTACTCTTTTCTCTGACCTTTGTAATTATTCCTGTCCAATCTTCCTTCATGTTTTCTTTTAATTATTTTCCCCTTTCTTCTCTCCCTCTCTTTTTTCTCCCCTAAAACCCCAGCACTCCTCTCTGGTGTATTGAGAATGTGACTGAAATTGAAGGCTGGAACATCTCAAGTCTTTATGATGATGAATGACTTTCACTGCCAAACCTTTTATTGTCTGTGATTTGGAAAGAAGGGAAGCTGATTTATTGTGGCCAACTGTCATGCCATTTAATACAGTTATAAATCCTGACACCATGATGGCCACTGTCAGCCGGGGACCCCCTCTGGCCACTCTCCTGCCCTGCTTTTGTCCATGGTCGCTGTCTTCAGCTGAGGAGCAGGCAGGGGAAAATGTGAGCTGGGAGCTCCCATTTGAAGGGTAATGGGTGACGATCAAGCAAGCCCCAGGAGTCTCACCCAGACCCAGGCAGGCTGCACATCCCCAGCTTTGGGATGGGTGCAGATGTCCTATGGCCCTGGGCATCACTGCAGCATCCCCCCCATCCTGGTGCTGGCACTCATGGGTTGCTTCAGTCCTGCTTGAATGTGGCAGAAGGGGAATATCACATGGGGCTTGGAGCAAGATCCCTTTCCACAATCCCTTCTGTTCTCTGGTCTGAAGTCACTGAAGGATGCTCCCCATGAAGTAATCTGTACATTTGTTATTTTTTAAACTACATGGTGCTTCAGCCGAGGTACATATCTCACTATGTTATGAGATGCTATCTACCCACTAGAAAGCTCGGAAAGAGGTGGGACTGGGAAATATGAATTTGGTCCTGCTGCTTGATGGGGCAGATGAAAAATGCAATTTTGTCTCAAAGTGATTTCAAATGAGATGTTTCATGTTCCTTCAACTAAAAAGAGTAAAACATTTCAAACTTGACAACTGAGAATATTTGATGGAAAATACTGAAACCCCAGTGTGTCAACACTTTCATAGCTTCACTATTTCCATCACAGAATCCGGCTAAAGTGCCTGATTTCAGCTTTTCATCTTATTTCAAGATAAAAAAAAAAACAACTTATATATCAGAAAAATAGCATATAGGTTGTTGATTTGGACTTTGTTGAACTCTAATTAAGATGTAAAAATTGAGGATGTAAATATTTTTTCTGTGAGGAGGAGAAAACCGCTCATGACATTAGCAATGATGCTTGGATTGGAAATGCCTCCATCTCAGATTAATTCCAGATGCAGATCATAAATATTGATCTCTGTGAGATGAAAAATTTCAGCATGGGTTTAATGTCACTGCAAAACAGACTGGTGCAAGCTGTTGGATTTTCTTTTCCTCTGTGCTTATGTAGCAAGCTGAATAACCAGTTGTCAATATACTCATGTCTTCCTGTTGCTGGAGGCATCAGCAGGCTGCTGGGTCGTGTTGATGGGGCTCCCCTGCATGGGCAGGTGTCTGTCTGCACAGGAGCAGGTAGGACAGTGAAGTTCTGGGTCACCTGGCATCTGGCTGAGCATTGGCAGCCCCTGGCATAGTGGTACTGCACTGAGCCTGGCTGGACACACCATGCCCTGAGCAGCAATGCGATCTGCCAGAGCATCGTCAATCCTTGGGTGCTGGCAAGGGTGCAAGGATCTGGCTTGGTACAAAAGGGATTCCCACTCAGGCGGGTTTGCATGGTGCCTGGGCTGCTTCTTCTGCTCTTGCTGCTCCCAAAAGCCCTCTGGATGTCACTGCTGTCCTTTGCAAGGTATCTGGTAAGACGTGTCTTACCCACTTGGCCTGGTTGCTTGGCTGGGTCAGCTCACTTGCTTTCCCACACACACACATGGCTGGGAATCACAAAACTGGGGATCACCCCAGCCCACCAGGAAATGGCAGGGACTTGGGACTCAGCAGCCTGAAGACTTGCCTGGATTCCAGTACCCTCTCCAGGCCACCCTGTGTAGTTCTCAGACCCAGGGGCAGTGTCACCCCAGCTGCCAGGCTGGGAGGAGGTGGTGGGCTGCCCTGCTCCTCCTGATAAGACATAATGTATCGTATCATATCGTATCATGATGCTCTAGAGCAACACCTGTACCAGCAGGGCCTTTTCATGCAGTTCACGTCACAGCACAGCATATTCCAGGTAGGGAAGCCCCACTCATGGTGGATGGGGTATCAGGTCATCAGCATTCTCAGATGCCCTTTATGAAGTGGCTGTGGTGGCAGCTGGCAGCTGGTGGTTCAGAGGCATCTCCATTTTTCCTCACACACTTTCTCGATGCCTGGGAAGGTCCCAGAGGTGACTGCATGGTATGACCCCTCTGAGATGTCGATGGACAGCAAGGTCTTTTTGCAATGGAATGAATCCTGAAGATCTGAGCCCTGCTGAAGGGAGACTCTCCCTTGGGAACAGCATCTCTGTTCCCAGGGCAGCTACAAGCCTGAGCCAAGGCTGTAATGTGTGGTACCACTCCTCAGGGCTGGCATGTCCCTTTTCATAACTGTTAAATGTTTGTTAAATGGGCTGAACATGTGGGGTTTGCAAAAAGTCTGGATTTCCATTTCTGTATGAGGCAGAGTTTGGAGGCCAGCCACCTCTCCCCAAACATATCCATTAGTTTTTGGGAGCATCCATGCCACCACAGTAAAATGCTAACAATGCTACTTTTCATACTACAGGTCCTACTGTTTGGTTTTTCCCTTGTAGCTCCAAGGGGTTGTCTGGAGCCCTGTTACAGTGAGAGGAGTTTGTAGTTCTTGACAAACTGATGGTAGTTTCTCTAGTCTTCTTGATTGGAAAGAGAAGCTAGAGAACACTTTTGCATTTGCAAAAATCCAAACAGTGGAAAAGAAGAAAAGGGAAAGTGTTTTATTTAAATATCTATTGATAACTCAGTCTCCCTCATGATATTTGTGGAGTGTTTAGCATCCAGCTGTGCATTCACAGAAACAGGGACCCCCAGACCACAAACTTTTGAAGCTCCTGATCCTCTTGGTCATCCTACATCTTTCCAGCAGCACAGTGATTACTGTGGAGACAGTCTCACCAAGCCTGCTGTGCTGCTCTTACTAGAAGTATTGCTGTGCTGCAGAAGGAAAACAACAATAAAGGGAATATGTTGCTTCTGCATGCGTTAAGAGCACTGATCAAACCACATGAGATCCCATTTCAGACATAATGTGCATTGGAGGGCAAAATTAGATTGAGGAGTAAATGGAGCCTAAAATTTCCATAGCTTTATTCGTCAGAAAGCTGTTTCATTGCGTGGTTTAATTCTCCTATTTCTTTCATTCATTGCGTGTAGCATGCTGGCTAGAGTGCATTTTAGAAATAAGGCAACGAAAAAACCCTTCTTTAATTTGGCAGTGGTTGTGAGGTGTGTAAGGCTGTTCAGACCTAAAATGTGAGGTGATATGATATGCAGAAGCATGTTACTCAACAGCAAAAAAACAGCCAAACTGGCACTTTCTACATTTTAGCAGAAAGAGGTATTTTGTTTTGGAATTGTTATTTTATATTTTGGGGGGTTTTGATTTTGGTTTCTTTTGCATTTATTTAATTCTGAACTCTTTAAAGTTGTTTTTATTATTTCTATTTGAAAGTTTTATTTCATTACTGCTTGTGAATTACACTGCATGACGGATGGTGCTTGAGCAAAAAAACCTATTTTGTAGGCTAAGACCTGCCATGATGGTAAGCCCATTATTTTTATGTGGGATTTCTTTTCTCTCCTCTTTAAACATGTCAGTTTGACAGGAAGAGGCTGACTGGTCTCTCAGATAAATAGATACATGGGGTTTTTTGCCTTTTAGGCAACACTTGATGTCGTTTCCAAACTGATGCAAATTGCTGAGGAGAGCACTTGGTGTGCAGTGAATCTCTTCTGAAACACTGAAAACTGCAGATCAGCATAGTTGGCACCAGTGGTATGACCAGAGCAGGAAGACAACCCATGTGTTGGAGATGGATTTGTGTATCCATGCTGCCAGTTCACATTCCCTGCTGCATTTCTTTTCCAGAACCTCTGGAAGCTCACTTGACTTCCCTCACACTGCTTTGTCAGTTCCCACATCCTAATTGCCTGCAATTTTGACTCTTCCTGCCTTGCATCAGTAGCCATGGAAATAAGAAGGAGAAGAAGAGCCAGTTTCAGGCAGTTTTCCAGTGAAGCTTTGACCAGACCTGAAACCCAGAATACGTCCATCAGTTGCAGTGTTATGTAAGCAGAGTCTCATCTTTGAGATCTCAACCAACAGAAGATCCCATTCTGTCAGGACCAGAATGAGCTGCCTTCCCCTGCTCTTGAAACTTGGTATCTGTGGAGGTGCTTGCCTTCCACACTGGTGGAGGGACTGAGCCCTGGACCAGGAGCCACTGGAGGTTTATTCAATCTTGGGCTGTTGGGTCCCTGTGCCCCTGTAGCCTTTTCTGTGGGTCCCTGCTGAGCACATGCAAGGTCCATCCTTTTGGCTGTGGCAGGGCCCTGCAGATCCAACAACTGTGAAAATACTCAAGATTTTTACTTTGTTCAGGGCTATTTCACATTTTAAAAAACCAACAAAACCAAACCCACAACAAATAGACAAACAAAATACCTCCTTAAAAAAAACTCCAGATCTGAAGAAAGTTTAACAACAGAAAGTACTAAATAAGGTAAAAAGCAGAGCAGTGTGCACTTCTCGGCTGTGTTTGTGACACCTTTTGTATCTGTTCTCAGTATATTAAGTTTTACATAGCAAAGTAATTTTAAACTTGAAAATGAGATTTAACTTCTTTTTAAAAAGGAAAATCAAACGTTCTAGCATCTTCAGAACTTTTTCAATACACACCCATTAACTCCTTGGAGTTAAAATGCCCAAAATGAGCAACATTCTGCTGTTCTGCTGTTCTGCTATTCTGAACTCCAGGTTTACACAATTCGAGTTGTTGGAGCATTTCTGTCTCTCAGTAATACAGGCTTCATTATTGAAGGTCTTGTCTGGCACTGGCACAAAAGCAAATGTGACATGGCCACTGTGCTCTGCAACCTCCTTCTCACTGAGTGTCTGTTCAGCCCCTCCTTTGGGAGGGACTGTGCTCTTCAGTAAGGGAGGAGCTTCCAGGATAGGCATTCAGGAGCTGTGCAGGGGCATGGACCTGTGTGGAATTTCCAGGCTGTGCCAGGCAGACTCAGCTTCCCTCAAAGAAACCCCTTCTTCAAGGTGCCATTGCAGCTGCTGCAGGATGTCCCATGCTGCTTGTGACCGGCTGCTCCTCTGCTGTTCTCCAGCCAGGTGTGGGAGGGGAAGAGGCCCACAAAAGGAATTTAAAGGATCCAAACCACCACGTGGCCTCCCACAAGATGTCATCATCCTTGGTCTCACCTCCCTCTGCCCTCCCTTCCTTTTGGTGTCCCCTTGATAGATGAGGTATTATAGACAAATCTGTGGTGGTGTGCACATGTGATGTGGTGGGATCATCTCCATCATTCTGCTACACATCCCATGCATCCCCACACTTCCCCATGACCCTCCACACATGGAGCTGTGAGCACCTGAGACCCAGGCCATGCCTTGCCCTGCCTCAGCCACTGGTGGGCCTGCTAGTCCCAACTGGACCCAACAAAGAGAAAACTTAGAAGGCCTGAAGATGTCATTTATCATGGACCAGGGAAAGGCTAAATTATGCTGATGCATTTTACTGTGTGGCTAGTTGTTTAGTGTGTTTAGTTGTTTAGTGTGTGGCCACACAAGAATTAGAGTGAGGGTGGGATCTTGCAAAGTTGTTGTCTACCTGGGGTATTTTCCCCAATTTTCCACACAGATGTCCCCTCCAATACATTGTGAGCCTGTGCGTTGAATGAAGCAGTCAACTTGTGGAATTCTAATCTTGCATGTGTTACAGGAGGGACAAGAGAACCAGGTGGACTTTGAAGATCAAGGTGGATGATGGTGCAGCTCAGCTCAGATCTGCAGAAAAAACTTTGTCATCCTAGCAACCCTAAAAAGTATGTGATAAGCTGGAATATTGAGTTGTTTATAGGGTGCAAGAGCTCTGTGGCTGCACAGAAGAAGAAACAGGAGCTTTATGCAGCAGGAGATTATCCAGAGGAGATTATCCAGAGGAGATAGGACTGAAGGCAGAGCACTCTGTAGCTCCAGGACTCTTTCTTAGGAATCACATAGAAAACATACTGGGGTATTCATCTCTAGTTTCTCACTTTGCAGAGTGAGATGCAGAGAAATGCAGAGCACTCCATTTTTGCTCTGACAGAAAGCATCGGTCTTTCTTCCTTTCTCTTATACCTGCCCTGGCTTTCTTTTAAAAGTGTAATTGGGTCAATGGAAAGAGTAGCAGAGACATCCCCTATGAAGGGCAGCTTTGGAGTCCTCTAAACATCTGCTGCTGCTTTGTAGATGAAGAGAAAAACAGACCCACATCTGCAGCCCCTGTTTCAGTGCAGTGTGCTTAATCTGAATTTTATGGCTCTGATAGCAGATTATGGTGCTACTGTCATGAGCCCTTGCAGCCCCAGTCACAGTGGACACTGCGCATTTCAATACCTCCTCCACTAATCTTTCCCCCACTGCTCCCATTCCCTGGCTGCTAATTTCACGCAGGCACTTAAACATGATGGATAATTGTGTTCTGCTTATCAATGTTTAATTTAAGGGCTGTTCCATCTGACCTGAATGCCCTCTGCAAGAGCTGTGCCTCATTATTGATTTCATGGTCATACCTGTGACATTACCTGCTTTGTAGGAAGTAGACTTTGACATTCCTGTGAGGCTTTGGCAGCCAGAGCTAATTGTCAGAAGAATAATCGAGTCAGCAAAATCATTACAGGTGATCTGTATGTTACCACTGTTTTATCTGCCTCTAATTAGGTGCAGGAGAGGTAACTCATCACAGTAAGCACACCACACTGGTTTGATGTCCATAAATAGAGCAAGATGAGCACAGGAGGGGAGTTATTCATTAACAGCAGCGATTCAGCGTGTTGGAGTCCTGTGCTGGTGACATCTCCTTTCCCAGTGGAATGGCATGAAATGCTGTGCTGCAGGCATCCATGGGATACAGAGCCTTAGCGACTTTTGGAGAGGACTGAATGCTGGGGCATGTGCTCAATGGCTTTGGACCCGAGGCAGTAATGACTGAGTTGCTGCTATGGAGCAGTATTTTGTATGTGATAAAACCAGATAGCTTTTTAAGGACATGTTTTTCTCTTGTTTGGGTATATATAACACTGCCCCATGCTGCTGCCCTGGCACACCCTGGGTGATATGCACACATCCCCAGCTGGCAAAGGGAGCAAGAACCAATTGATAGAACTCGTCAGGTCATTTCTGATAACAATATTGTGCATTTGACCAAAACATTTTCTTTGGGATAACAGATGAAACAACCAGGTTAGCATGATCAAGTTCTTCACTGGGCAGAAGAAAAAGAGCTTTTATAAGTGGAAACTGGATGTTCCAGTTTTGGTAACCCATTTCACTCCAATAGGCTAGAAATTTGGGCTTGCTGCCCAGAGATGAAGTGGCACCCAGAAAGCATCTCTGCCATTTTTTTTTTTTTTCTCTTGTTGAGCAATGGCATCCCATCCTGTAAGGCACCACAGCTTCCTCACATCTGGGGTAGCAGGTGCCTGGTATGGCAGGATGGCTGCCAAAGCCCTCCAAAGAGAGAGAAATATGTGGAGGCTCCTAGGGCCAGCAGTCTTCTGGGGTCCTGGCAGCAGAACAGCACCAATGCAAGTCCCTTTCTCAGCCACTGATGTTTGCAGGCACTTGACAAAGGAGGTGCCATGTGACAGGACCAGGAACACAGCCACAGCAGGGCTGCCATCCTCTTTACATCACAATGTGGAGTCTTGGAGGCCATGCAAGGTTATTTTGAAGAGAGCACAGTCTAAAGCCAAATTCATCTGTCTGGGAGGACTTTTGGAAGTGGTTTATCAATTCTGGTGCCCTGCTGGAGCTGCTATGTGGCATCCCTGCACGAAATCAGCATAAGGATTCCTTGCACACAGAGGCTGCCAGGCAAGCAGCTGCAGAAGCCTGGACTGAATGGGACAGTGCTTGGAAGCACCTGCACAGCTCATTGCAAAACTCTGTGGGCTGGTGTGGCATCGTCTCTTCGTCTCCACTTTGCCTAGTGCAAACCTGCATTTTTAAAAGTAGTTCTCTGGAAAGACATGAAGAGTCAGGTGAGGCAGCAGCCTCTGTGTGGATCTGTGGGGAAGGCTGTGCTGGTGGACAGGTCTGTGGGGAATCTGGCTAGGGCAGGGATGCCTGAGGTGGAGCCTAGGGCAGTGCTGGTCTCTGCTGGGTGGAGCACTTTGGTGCTGGATGGTACCTTTCTTAATTTCATGCAGGGGTGTGTGCCACCTATGGGTGGCCATTTCAGATGGGCTGAAGTCTTGTAATGATACCTGCAAGGGGAGTGGGAATGCAGGAGGATTCACCAGCACTGCTGGACTGGCTTTCTCCATATTGCTGACCCATTGATATTGAACCTCTGACTCCAAGGAGGTGGGATTACCCCATTAACCCAGAGCATGCCTCATTCTTGACCATGCTCCTGAGCCAGTGGCAATCACACACCTGCTGTGAGCATGGGGCGGGGGGCAAAGGCCTGGCTTCCCTCAGTGCACATGGTGCATCACAGAGAGGAAAATCACCAGCCCTGCTGGTGGTTGTGAGACAGTGGCAAAGGGGCTTTGTGAGCCCCCTTCCACCACCTGAACCCCCTACATTTTCTGATGTATCCTTTGCTGTAATTAATTACATGTCCAGTGGGCTCATTTCTTTCATACTGTTACTGACAATCTGTTAGATAAAGGGAAAAAAATGCATTGGTGCCCTGTGGTATTGAAAGTGAAGGGTTTTCACACTGTCAGGGTAATGAATTCTGCACGGGTTTGAAGCACCTGAGCTTGGGGGAGTCCTTGTGTCATGTGTCTGGGAGTGACAACCCCCAGTGGTTAATTACTGCCATGGATGAGAGCTGAGCTGATAGCAAAATGAGATAATTTCATTAGTAGTTAAATTTGAAGTTAATTGGATTCACGTTTACACACAGTAGTGTACAAAGACACACTTGGAAATGCTCTCTGCCACCTTTTGGAATTTTTTTAAAAAAGGTAGATGAATTGAGGAATGCTTCTAAACTGCTCCCTCGTTTTTTTCACTGTGGTTTGGAGACAGGAGAATCCTTTGCTGCTGCAGGCTGCTCTCTGCCCCAGCCATTTTGTCCTACAATGGGCATATTTGCTGATGCCCAAGCGCTGCTTGCCTCATCTGTGCAGGGGCTGCTGCTAAGCTCTCCTGTAGCTGGTGGCAAAATTTCTTTTATGGAAGAAAATTACTTACTTACACTTTCTTTGCAAAGTGGTAATTTGCTTTAATGATAATTTGAATGGAGGGATGGACATTTATTAACTATCTTCTGTGTGCAGAACCTTTAACATGTACAGGAGCATCTGTAGCAGAGGTATTTGTTCCACTTCCCACAATAACAACACTGGTGATTGTCGTAAAACATTTCCCCTCTGGAAATCAGATGAGTGGTGGGTCAGCATTGCCTTGGAAGTGTTCACCAGGAACCTGAAGAAATCTGGTGAAGCAGTCTGGAGGAGGTGATGGGATAAAGGAGATGGCAGGGTCCAGGCTGAATGAGCACTAGAGCTGCTGTGTGCTCTTTCTATCATGGACGTGTGCCAGTTTCAGGTCAGCAGATATCACTGAAGGTACTGATGCTGCTGGGGCTACCAGCCTCTCCATGGGGAAGCCACTGTAGGAAAGACTCAGAAAAGTATTTCGGTACTTGGAGCTTTAAATTGTTGGCAGAGATTTTTGGAAAGAGGTTGGTTACCTTGGAAAATCCTGCTAGGTTCTGCTCTAGTTGAACCTCTCTATAGGCAGGAACTGGCAGCTGAGCTGCTCTGTCCTGCACAATACCAGCCTAGCAAACAAGGAGGCAGCTCTGCCCACAGCTGCTTCTGCCCCATCTCTAACTTTACATGTCTAAAACAACCTTCAAAAAGTGCAGGACAAAGACATTCAGGAAAAAATATGTCTTGAAAGACCTAGGTTCCTATGTCTGTGTGGCCCACTGCTAAAATGTAGATGGTCATTTCCTCTTGAGTGCTTTGTGCATTTGAGTAAGGCAGGAACACCCTGGAGCAGGGGTGCTTCTTAACCCCTCATTGTACTAGGGGATTCGTTTTTTTTTTCTCTTAAATCAATTTTTTAGTGCAGTTAAAGCTTGCTAGCACTGAGGAAAATCTCACAGAGAATAGGATGCTCCAGTCTTTCTTTTTTGGTGAAAGCAAATTGGATGGAATTGACAGGATGAGGTTGGATTGCAGCACTTTGCAGCTATGTCCTTGGTCACCTTTGGCCAGCCCCCTCAGCCTCCTCTCAGGCCCTGCCTGAAATTTGGCTGTGGGGACCCTACAAGGAAGTTTTGTTGACAGATGATAGAACATTTCATTTGAAAATGGGATGTAATGGAAACCAGCCCAGACCTGTGGAATAGATCATGGGTGATGTTTTCTTTATTGACTGAGGAGTGGAGGTCCTACTTGTTATTCTGCTGTTTGTGGTGGTTATGTTGCTCAGTGCTTTGACAATGATCCTAATCATTCTAGGTATGGCAGTGGCTTTGGAGAAAGTGAATAATTTGTAATATTTCAAAATATTGAAGTAAATGTCAGGGTTTTATGATAGCTATGGAAAGTGAGGAGTGGCCTGTAGTCAGTGTGGGGCAGTTTGGGAGGGTGAGCTTGCCCACAGGTCAAGGCACCTTTGGGACATGATGTGTCATGCCATTCTGTGGTGATACCATACAGCCAAGGAAGAGAGGAGTCCTGATTTCCCTCCTGGGCCTCCAGAGGGCTCCTAGATGGCAGTAGTCAGCCTGTGGAATGTTCTTCTGCCCTAGGGACAGCTGTTAGCTGAGTCCCTGCTAGCACTGGGGGTGAACTTAGATTCTAAGACTGACTTTATGTAGACTGCAGATACTTTTGTATTCTCCAGACTGTAGAGGTGACTTAAAGCATTTAATTTTGTGTGGGAGAGAAGGAAGCAGGGCACTGATGAGGGGAGAACATTTTAATCTAAAATAACCATTTTCTGCCTGCAATGAATAATTAGAATTCATTATGCCCTTCCGTAAGGGATGTGACTTCTCCCTAGCACTGGAGAGCAAATTAATCAATTGTTTTGAACCTTAAATTCTTTTAGGATGTGAATGCACCATAAATATTCTGTAGGAAGGGCCTGAGAGGGACAGCTTGCATCCTGATTTGTGGATACTGAGTGTGGAGGAAAGTGGGGCATGTGCTAAGAGATCACTGCAGCGATGCTAGAGTTTTGGCATGCACCCCTTCATCTGAGGGCCGGGGGAGGCAGCCTTTGTGGCCATGACTCAGAGATTGTGAGCCACAATTTGCAATTACTTGTGTACCTGTCTCTGGTCTCATCAGATGAAGTCTCATTTCCTTAAAGATAATGAAAACAGGAAGGTTTTAAAGTTTTATTTTTAGATCAGTTAAAAATGAAATTGGGGCTCAAAATCTGTACCAAACAAAAAACTTTTAAAAAATCGGTTTGGCTTTTGGAAAAATGTTCAGTTTCAATTTCTCCAAGCTCTAGAGACCTAAAAAAAGTTCACTGTCTTAAAAAATATTGCCGACAGAACATGATGTGAAAAAGCAGAATCTGTGCATTTTCTCTTCTCAGTGGTGCTGAAATCAACAAAGTCACATAACTTTTGCTGATCCAACATGCTACGTTTTAAAGAAGGAACCTGATTTTTGCTAATGAGCTGTTTTGGGTCAACAAGATCTTGGAGCTGATTGGTGCCAGAGTGGCGCCTGTCTTGTAGAGGCTGGAAGAGTGGAAGGGCCAGGTGCTTCATGCAGCCCAGAGTCCCTTCCTTTTAACTGAGGTGCACACTCAGCTTTTCAGAGCTAAGCTCTTCTGCAGTGCCACTGCCTCTGAGCTATGGTTTGGATTTGATGGACCTCTCATTTTCCCCTGGCCTTGGAGGAGCCACTTTGCAGGCTGGCAGAAGTGGCAGAGGTCCTCCAGAAGGCCAGGGGGTGGGTCTAAGGGGCAGATCCACAAACTGAAGTGGTGCCTGAGTAGTGTGTGTGATGGGAAGGGATTGCAGTGACTACATGCAGCTGCTGACCAAGCCATGGTGTTGCAGGGTCAATGCTGCCAGGCACCTGTGTGTGTCTTGAAAGCGACTTCCCCTTGGCTAAGTGTTCTGCCCAAGGATGCCATGGGAGCCCAGAAGACCATGAGTGGGCTCCAGGATTTCCTCTGGGATGAGGGATGGATCCTGCCTAATGAGATCACAGGAGCATCTTTTCCTTCTGGAGGGTCTTTTGAGGCCACAGCTGACAGTGGTTTACCCAAAATCCCACTGCAGCAGCCTGAAGGGATGGTGACTATTCCAGAAACTCCATATGGGAGCAGGGTCTGGGCATGACTGAGGAAACACTTCTGTGGCACTGTGTGAGCCATGCTGTCTGACCTCCTGTCTTTACACAGCCAACAGAAACATGACCTCAAAGGTGACAGGAGATGTCCAGGAGAGGGTGAAGGAAGAGAGGGTACCCCAGACCCGTGGTCCAGGGGCAGAAGGAGATGGAAGACATTCAACTGCATGCTTTTGTGGGGTTATTTCCATGGAAGTCCTGTGGATACTTAACTAAACCCCACATTTCCATGGCTAAGGAAAGAGCAGTGCATGAGGCTGCAAATCTGCAGTGTCTGCAAATCTGATTCTTCTTCAGGCACTGTGACAAACTATACTTTAAACCACCTTCATATCTCAATGCCTTGTGTTTGTTCCTTTTGGTTTTGTTTTGCTTTAAATCACTTTAATAAAACAAACACCCTGCATTGTATTTAGATCTCAAACCGTATCAGCCTGTGCATGTGATTTTCTAGGGAGTTTTCTGGCAAAATGTCATTAAGATCTGTGTTATTTCCCATTTCACTGCTTTTGACTTTACAAATCTAAGCTTTGGAGGAATTTGGGAATAGGGGTAAGCAGCTGGAGTTCAGGCGGGTGTGTTCCTCTCCCTGCAGAGCTCTGCTCTTCACCTTCCGTCTCGCACTTCATTGGAGCTTTGTGGCAGCTTATAGAGAAAACAAAACTGTGCCTGCCCTCCCTGCCAGGCTGGAAATCCCATGCTGGTCCTTGCAGAGCAGTGATGACAAATGCATGGCTGTGTTCTGGGTGCTTGGGGAGATGTAAAACCATGTCTGCTTGTCGCAATGCTCACATGGTGATTTGTTGGTTTGATTCCTCAGGTCGCGAGCTGGCAAGTACAACCCTCCCAGGATACCCTCCACATGTCCCTCCTGCCGGACAGGGCAGCTACTCCACTCCAGCGCTGACAGGAATGGTGCCTGGTGAGTCTTCAGAGTAGGGGGGAAGGAAAACATAAAAGGAAAACAAATAGCATTTCAGGAGAGAAACACCACATGCTGTAAGTGTTCTGTGCTGTGGTAGAAGGCACAGTGCTGAAGGGTAGGTGTGGAGTGATTCTGAGTGAAGTAGGACCAGGTTCTCCAGCAGAGGAGGCTGCATAACCTTCAGAGTACCAAAGCAAAGTGTTGGCACTGAAATGCTGAAGGAGCTTACAGCCTCCCTTCTGTGGAGCCTGGAGATTGCTCCATATTGGGCTGTGCCAGGCTCTACTCACCTGACTCAGTTTTTACTCTAACTGACCTGGTTTTTCCCAACACCGTCCCTCTGTGCTGCCCCAGCAGTGAGGTCATTGGCCCTGCGGGCTGGACATGTCCTGACCTCAGACTTCCTCCACGCAAACCTGACTCATGGGGACACCAAGTTGTTCCCAGGACACTATACTTCTGTAATTTCTTTCCCATTTTGGAAGCTCACAGTCAGAAATGCCAGGTGGCATGAACCAGCTGGTGGCTACTGCTTGCCTGTGTGGCAGCAGAAGCTGAGGTTGTGCAGGTGCCTGGGGAGGGCAGAGCAGGTTCTGCAGGTGCTCAAACCATGACAGTCAGTCACATCACTGATGCCAGACTTCAGCACCGTTGGCTGCAGATCTGCACACAACTCAGAGTAGGACAGTGAATTCGGGGTGCTGGCAGAAAGTAGTGGTGTGGCCACAGCATTCCTGTCTTTTCTGGGGAGTTACCAGTTCTTTGGCAGCAGCTGCTAGGGTGGGTTGGCAGAGCTGCAGGATGTGGGGCTTAATGGTGTTCAGCCAGAGGAGATGCAGTGTAGGTTCAGTGATGTAGAGTCATCTGAACTGATTTTCCCAGGTAATAGATTTTATTTTTAACTACATATAGGCTTGTGTGACCCATTATATTGAATAACTGCACTGTTCCTCTCACTGGTTCCTTTAATAACAACCTTCTGCTCCAGCTAGTGTGAAGGTCAGCTGCAATTCCTGTAGGTTCTCCATCTCATTTAAGTGAGAATTTGCTAACTAGCATCCAAAATGCCTTCTCAATTCTTCTTTGACTTCTGTCCTTTGCAGGACCAGTTTTAGAGCCTTGGTAGGGTAAGCACCACAGTCCCTGAGGGGCTGAGAGTAAGGCAGGTGACAAGACCCAGTCTGCTATCACTGGCACACGCCTGCTTGTTCCAAAATGGCCAAATTGTCATGCCTGAGCACAGGCATGTGTTTGTTGTGCCAGCACTCAGGAATTCGTCTCACAGCCTGCCTCTGTCTTATTCTAGTTTTTGCAGTCTTTGCTAGAAATGTGCTTCCTTGATAAGATTTTTAATCATTAGCCATGAATTTCTGCTTGTAATTAAGCAATTGTGTGAGTTAAGTGGTTAGAGACATGGGAGAAATGTCTACATGATAACACATAAGCAGTGTTTTGTTGCATGCTTGTTGCTACTGCCATTGCCCCTGCTGATGTGAGTAAATCCAGCCCTTACCACAGTGGGTGTTTGTTCCAGACCTTCTGGGGTCTGTAGCTTGTCTGTGGGTCACAGGAGACCTTCACACTCCCTTGTATTTGCAAGATATGTGGATTCAGCTTGATATTCTGTCCTTATCTTTTCTCCAGCCTCCACCCTGCCACTGCTCATCCTAACAGGAGCACTTTTGCCTCCTGCCAGCCCCAGGTTCTTCCTTATCTCTCCCATAGGCAAGGAGGTACACAGGAATCTGTCTCTGCTGCATCTCCATGACTTGTTCAAACACATGCTCAAAATTTCACATTTCCTTCCTTTCCAGCAAAACAAGGGACTTGCATATCAGCAGTGAATTTCCATTTTTATGTGTCTTGTCTGCCATGGCAGAGAATAAACTATTCAAATGCTTTTCTCTGAAGGAACCAAACAAGCAGGCACATGGTTTGATTTCAGTTCAGAGCTTCACGGACTGACAGCTGGCATTGCTCAAGGCTCCCATGAATGTGTTTCTTCTGCAGGCCACTGGCCCTGCAAGCTTCTTCTGCCTTTTGGTGGCTCTAACCCTGTAGAATTGACTGGAGGGGAGCTGTCTGAGCTGTGCTGAGGTGCCAGCACCCACAGTGCTCTGATGTCACAGGGCACAAGTAAAGTGCCATGGTGGGAACAGACTGGTAGGTAGATGGGAAAACAACTGGCTGGGTGGTCAGGCTCAGAGGTAGTGCCTAATGCCACACTCCAGGTGGGTGCTGGTACCATGCATAGAACTGCAGGGCATGGACAGAGGTCTCTCTTGGTTCACAACTTCATCCACAAGTAGAAGAGAGCCCAGTTTATCAGGTGTTCAAAAGATGCCAACCTGCATGATGCCAGCAGTAGGCTCCAGAGCAGGGCAGTGATGTGGAGGCACATAGGCTGGGTAGGAGCATGAAACCCAGCAAGGGCAAACCAAAAGATCCTGCACCAGGAAAAGGACCACTTTGCAACAAAAAGGGCTGAAGACTGTTTAGTTCCTGGAGGGGCTCTAGGGATGAGGCAAACAGAGCTGAGCATCAGTCTGCCATCTGCACTGGTTGTGAGAATGGTCAGAATCATCCTGGGCAGGAGTCGGAGGGAAGGAGTTATCCCCCCTCATTTGGAACTTATGGACTCACACTGGGAATAGTACTGGTTTGGGCCTCCTTAACGCAAAGAAATATTTGGCAAAAGTCAAAACAAGCAAGATGCAACTGGGTGTGACAAAAGTCTCCAACCTTTTCCCCCAAGAGATGGGTGCAGTGGTGGAACAGGTTGTTTAGGGGTTGTGCAGTCTCCATGCGTGAGAGTTTTCAAATCCACATTGGGTGAAGCCCTGAGCCTTATTGCTGATCCTGCACTGAGAAGGGTCTTGAGACCCTCTGAAGACCTTTCCATCCTGAAATGGCACTGCTGGAAATGTGCTGCAGGAATTCATGTGGTTCTGCCTGATACAGTGAGTAGGGATGGAGTCAGGAAGCTGTTAACAGAGGGAGATCAGGCCCCTCTGTGTAAAAGAGTAGTGCCAGCAGTTGACACAGAAGAGACACTTCTGCTCTAGACCCCAGTTACCTTAAATGACTGAGCCATGAATCCCACTTTGAGGCTGGAGAGAGCCCTAAAGACATCTTTTCTGTCATAGGGAAGATCCTAATATCCACACAGGGACTGGGAAAAAATCACTTTCCACATTCCTCTTCCATCCTGTGACCATAGTCTTACCCTGCAGTAATCCAGTGGCACTGTCTTCCAGCCCCTGGCTTGGTATCCTGTTTGCCTGCGCTCCACGCCCCATGCCTGACTCACCTTTTCCTCTGGGCGACTATTAATGACAGGAGGAAGGCAGGTAGACCCGACATAAGATTGGTTACTATTGGTAAATATTCCTGGACATGCTGGGAGCCGGCATCAACATTGACTCTATCATCATGTGGTATGTCATGGGAAGCCACAGGATCCTAGGAGCAGCCATCAACCTCACCTGGGGAAGGCGACATAGCAGCACCTGGAGTAGCTTGCACAGAAGACTTTTCTTTAACCCTCATTGTCTGGTGGCTGATGCCTTTAAGCATGGAAGTTTATATTCCTTGTAAATGTTCATTTTGTCTACTGCAGCTCTCTGTATATTTTCATTATCTGTTAAAACTTTAATCCATTGTTGGGTCCTACTAGATTCATGGCTTCAGCATCATCTCGAGGCACAGGATCCCACAGGTTACTGAGATGCTCTATGCAGAAACTGTCCCAAATAATTTGATACTGTTGTTACTATTTGTTCACTCTGTGACTGTGCCCCTAAGGTGCTGTTGCTTTGGAAATAGGGAGCAGTGTTTCCGCAGCAGCCTTTCCTTTCTGGGTGAAAATCTCTGGGGAAGAAGAGGCAGGAGCAAACTGCATCATCTCCACCCTGTCATGTACACAACGTGAAGCCTCGTGCCACTTGGCTGTGCTTTCTCCATTACAGAGATGTGGTCCTGGGGCTGTTTGCTTCTTTGGATGGAGACGGTGCTGTCTTCTGCTTGCAGATTCTGCCTCCTCTGCTCCTTTAACTGCCTCACCCTTTGCTTTGGTGGCTCAGTAGAAGCAAGCTGGGTGCACATTGGGAAATGCAACATTAGCAGGGGTTTTTCTCTGTGGCCAGTGTGGGGGCCTCAGAGCCCTTTCCTGAGATGGGGTGCTTGAACAGAAGTGCATCTGCTGAAGCAGCTGCTGGCTGGTCACAGAGACCATACAATTGCCCTATTTCCTTCACTTCTGGAAAGCTGGGCCTTTTCTCCAGTGCTATTACTCCTCCTTAATGGGCTCTGCTGCCCTGCTGACTGGAGCTGGCGTGGTGACAGGGACAAGTGCTGCTTGCCTGGATTCTTTTCTTGATCTTTTGTAGCTTCACAAAACCACCAGCCTGTTTCCAGCCCCAGCTCAGGTCTCTCTTCACAGATCCCTGCTTGTGTCCATGGGTCTGTTCCCAAGATGTATCTGAAAGTCAGTGTTCTCCCATGTGTGGGGCAGATGGTGGCCATCAGCAAGGGGACAGAGGGGAAACATGAAGAGTGGTGCAAGAGCTACAGTATGTGTGCCTGCTCCAGGCAACCCATCCCAGAAGCTGTGTCCCATTTGAGTCCTGACAGTGCTGCACCAGAAGGGCTTGCAGCAATTTCATTGCTGAGGCAGGGGTTTGGACAAACCACACCTGTGTCCACCAGCATGTGTGTGCCCTTGCCATCATGCTTATGATGCTGCAGCTGACACAGGTCATATGCAAGTAGCCATGATAACTCACTTAAATCTTTTTTCCAGTTCTTGTGTTAGAAGTGCTGGGACAGCAGCCCCTGTTTCCCCTCAGTTTCTGTCCCCTCCCCCAATTCCTTCTTCCTATCTCCAGGGTTGAAGCCCCTGCTCTGCCACCCCTTTTCCCCTCCCCAGGGCTGCTGTTCACCCCATCCCCTCCTCTCCTGGCAGGCTCTGCATGCTGGGTGACAGGAAAGGGTAGACTCTCCAGAATAGTGATGCTGAGAATATAGTCATTAATGGGACTCTTGAAACCCAGATGTCCTTTCTGAACACCGGTAATTTGTTTTTAATGAAAAACCATGCAGTGACCCTGAACAAATGAATTTCCTTTATAAGAAGTCTATGTGCAATTACCCGACTAAAGGGACCTGAAAACACTGACATTCAAAACTGGGCTTTGAAAAGAAAGGCATAAAAAATAGCAATACTGTCATTAGCAATCTTTTATCTGGGAGAACATGCTTGCTCTAATGTGTGAAGAGGAAGGAAATGATATTGCAAACAAAACACATGGTTTTCAAATGCATTTTTTCATTGTGGCTGGCAGGTATTGATGGTGAGCAGCAGTAAGGTTGTTTGACTTCTTCCTGTTGGGTTATTCCTCACACTGTGTCTGCAAGGGATAGCACCCTCCCTCAGTTCACTGGCACCCAGCCTGCAGCAAGGGATTCAAGGGGCCAGAATGCCAACCTCGTGTCATGGAGGGCTTAGGAGGCAGAGTGAGACTACCAGGATCCAGTCTGTAAAGACTGGTGGAATTTGGATCAACTGGCACACTGAAGATTTTAATCATAGGCGTTTTTTTAGTTACTGTTTTTTGTTCTGTCTCTACCTTTGCCAAAGTTTTGTCACAGCATGTTGTAATCTCATGACAATATTTAGGAAACAAAAGAGAAGCAGCTGAGAGATAAAATGCCTAAAACCAAGGGCAGAGAAACCAAATTACAGTATGTGGGATGTCAGAGGGCATCAGCAAACCAGTCCTCCTCTGTTGCACAGCATAATGCTGGAACTGCTTGGTGACTTGAACACTGACATTATTCTGCCCAGTGAGAGTGAAAGGAGATTCTGGCCCTTTATGCTAGGTAGATGTAAAGCAAATGAGGAATAAACTTTAACAATTCTTTGGTGAAGCAGAAAGTTTTCAAGTTACCTCCTCAGAGCTTTGAAGTGACTCCCAAGTGTGCCATCTGTTCCATCTGCTTAATGCTTCTGTTGTGGCTGGGATGGGTATGTGTGTTTGGGTTATAGGTACCTGTGCCTTTTTGACAGCTCCTCCAGCTCAAACCAAAACCCAAATGTCCCCTGATGCACCCCAAAGACAACTTCAGCCCCTGCAGATGAACACAAAAACATCCAAGGGTTCAATGTCACAGTCGGAAGATCTGCTAACAAAGGACAGAAGTGCTGATGTGGCCTTCTCTAGTTAAGCAAATTTTTTGCATTTTACCCCAAGTCTGGGGCTGTTCCACAAAAGTGTCTTCCCATCCTTTTATAGTCTTAGAAGAAAAATCCCAGAGAAGTTTCATCATCTATGATGGAGTATGTGATACACCATCACATATATCTTGGGGCAAATTGCAAACCAGCTGACAAATTTTTCTCCTAATTAATAATGAAGCAGTTAGGTAAACGGTATATGTTTATCCTCTGCTCGTGTACATTTTGAATGAGGGTCTGCCAGAATCTTGGAAGTCTAGAGAAATGTTTTGGTTCTCATCTGTCAGGAAAGTAATTACTGTGCTTTCACAGAATATAGATAAAACCTATATTGTTTTTAATATGATGTTGTCAGATATTATTTCATTGAATTGACTTAGAAATTATACTGAAGAGGGCAGGAAGATGAAATGCTGGAAAGCCTACAGCCTTTGGATCTACTTATCCACCTTCCCCTCACCTGGGGTCAGTTAGGCCCTCCACTCTTTACTCCAGCCAAGGATGCAGTCTCCAGTGTCCCACACGTGGCAAAGGCAGACCACTCTGCTTTGCTGGCCCTCTCTGCTCTGTCCATAATTTCTGCCTCCTCCTGTCGAGGTGAGACATTGTCCATATCTAAACATAAGTAAGCAAGGTGAAGTGTACATAAACAAAGAGGTCTGTATTTAGGAGTGAGGAGGAGGAGAGAAAACATATTGTATTGCTCCACTCTTTGGAAATTTCTATGCATTTGTAATAACAAAATTACCATAATTTGCTCGTTAACGCAGCTAGATCAGTCAAGCATTGTTCCAAACATGCAGAGGCTGCCTCTCGCTCTGGGTCTGCCAGTGAGTTAAGCACGGTAGAAATTAGCATGCAAATAGCCCTAATTCGGTGGAGCTGTCAGATCCGCATTCAGCTGCTTGTTCCCTTTGAAATCCCTGACAGGAGGGGCTCAGGCAAGCCCATCCTCCAGTAGATCCAGCCAGAAGAGTACCGAGGGGGCACCTCCTGAGTGACAGTTTGGCTACCTTCAGTCAAATCCATCTATCTCGTCAGCCAGCAGTGGTGACACTGGGGGCTGTGGGTTGGGGTGCATCTTCCAGCCAGATCTCCATGCCAAAACTGTCCCCTCCCCACACCAGGATGGTGCCAGGGTTTGGGGCTCCAGCAGCTTGAGTGATGCTGCCCTTGGGATAGGGGAGTGCTCTGTTCAGATACCAGTGTTCAAGTTAAGCTGCTCTTTGGATCAAAGAGTGTTGAGGTTGGGGTTTTTTAGTATTGAGGAATGGAAACCAGGACTTGTGATAATTTCTTCTGGAGCTTTAGCCAAGACTCCCAGGTTATCTGTGGCTATGAAGCTCATGGGCAGTGATGGGATGCTGCTGCACTGTATCTACCCAGGGTCCCTGAAGATTGGAGGAGACAGAGAGAGGCATGCAGCTGGTGGCACAGGGCTCTTTCCTGCATCCCAGAAGGGAACTCTGGGACCATTCCCTCTCCAAGGTACTCACAGGGAGACCATGGTGGCAGCTGGGAATGGTTCTCTGTTAATGATCATTCAGTGTTACAGGTCCAATATGCTGCCTACATTTAAGCAAGATTGGTGGTTATAAAAGCAATAGTGGGAATTTAATAAGTCTTTTATTGCTGATTTGTTTCTTTTCTTTTAAGGGGAGGTTATGTTACTAAATATTTTTCTGTCCTGTGCAATACAATAATTTTGAAGCCCCTTGTGCTAGCCCCTTTGAAGCCTATTGTAGCTGGCAGCTACAATAAACTGCCCTAAATATCTGGAGCCAGAAATTTAAATATGATGTGTTAAAAGCTTCGTAATATGCTGTGTAGGACGTGGCAGATGGGTCTGATTTTAAGAGTTTGCCATATGTAGGATCAGTCTGCCCTTTGCCCCTACCCAGGCAGCTCCCAGGGTCTCCTCTGGGCACTAAGGACACTCCCTTGTATGTCGAGGGTTGGGGGCACTACAATCCTTCTTTGCAAAGGCAAGAGCAGCTTTACAGAGCGTTTGCTAATAGATCATTGTTTTGCTGGCTCTCAAAGACAGCAGTCACAATGGCTGCCCAGGTGAGGCACCCCCAATGTGCTGGCTGTGACAGCTTGGTGCCCATCCAGACGTACCATGTCAAGGGTGAGGCACACTGCTGCATCCTGTGCATTTCATAGGCCAACTCCTGTTTGCTCTTGTTTCTTCATTACAGACAGCTGTCCTTTGGTGAAAACAAAATAAGGAAAAGATAACTGTAATTAGAAAGCCTAGTGACACCTACGTTAGTTCTGATTTTGGAAAGTTCTGGTTTGGATTAGTGTAGCAGAGCTATGAGAGTGGTAAGACATTGCCCAGGTTGCCCAGAGAAGCTGTGGCTGCCTCATCCCTGGAAGTGTCCAAGGCCGGGTTGGAGGGGCTTGGAGCAACCTGGGATAATGGAATGGTGTTGTAGTCCCATGGCAGGTGTTGGGACTACCTGAACCTAAAGGTTCCATCCAACCCAAACCATTTTGTTATTCTGTGATTCTATGATTCAAGTGCCCAGTGTTCTGAGCCTCACAAGGGTAGTGCCTATGAGCAAGGAAGGAACAGCTAAAGCTGACCTGGACTTGCAGGACTGAACTCAATTGCCTTGCATGTGGTGTGGTTTCTCAGAGGAGATAGTCTTGTGAGAGCACACAACACAGATTATAATTTCTGAGGGTTCTGTTTTTCATGCTGGTGTCTCCTTTGTGTTATATCAGCACACAGAGATTTAAAAAATTGGAGATTACAAAAGTGTTGTGGTTGAGAACAGCAAGTTGTTGGAGCTTTGAGCCCTGCAAAGTGCCCAGCATCTGTCAGGGCTGCCAGCTGTGGCTCAGGCATGATGACCTTACATGTGGGGTGTGTGGAACAGCCACACAAGCCATCAAATCAATCAGGTAGTTTCCAAACAGACTGTGTTTGACAATGAGCAAATGCCAAGATCTCCAAAGCAGGCAGAGCAGAAAGCACTTCATGGCCAAGTGTCCTTGAGCAGGAGTGTGACATGGCTGCTCTTTTCCTGCCATACCACACAGCATGGCAGCTGATAACAGTGACAGGGAGAGCAAAGTCTGTGTTCCCATCACATCTAAGCTCAACAGCCCAACTGTCCAGTGCTTCCATGTGGTGAGGGCAGGGAACACCACTCTTTCCTCCTGAGCATTAGATCCTGGCTAGCCCACCTCCTGCTGAGATTCACCTCTTGCTGAGATTCTTGTCTCGGAGGGGGCTTCTCACACGCCATCCCCAGCCGGGGTTTCTGCATGCACTGAGTGACGTGCCTAGCTCAGGGTGACAGAGGTTCAATATCTGCCCAGCTTCCAGGTGTCAAGAACTTGTCCTGCAGTAAAAGGGAAGTCTCCTGCTTCTAGCATTTTTGTGGCCAAGGGAATGCTGCAGACTAGATCCTGAACCCAACCGTCCCCAGCTCCCTGAGCACTCCCCTCTGCCATGGGAAGATGACCCCTGTAGAGGTTTTGGGGAACTCTGCAGCCATTATTCTGCAGGCTGTTGTTCATGAATTCAGTCTTTTTGTTATTTGCTGGACTTATTTTCTGAGATAGTAGGTTTGGCTTCTTTATGGTTGTTGCTGGGCAGGGTTTGTTTGCAGTTAGGACTATTTGAACATAGAACATCTGCCCTGTGGTAAACTCCAGTTCTCAGAACTGATGCCTATGGCACAAATTGAAATTAAATACTTTGATAATAAAGTATTATCTTCCTAGGATTTTCTAGATTCCTTGAGACTTTATCAAAACAAGTGAAAATGCTTAGACAGTACAATAGATTGCAGTGCAGTGCAATTCAATATAGTGTGATCAGTGCAAAAGAAATAAAATCAGGTAACAGAAAGAAAGCAAAATTAAGTGAGAACTATTAATCAAAATGACATACTGTAGTAAAAATGAAGGAAGGTGCTTCAAGAACTGCCCCTTTTCCACAGCAGAAATTTCCTTTGAAAACACAGTTTAAAGCAGAGGCTATCTAGGCATTTGTGTTGAAAAACTATTGTGTAGTCAGCTGTGTGAGGCAGGTGTGAACCCTGGACAGGGGATGCAGGAGCTGGGAATTTTAGGATGTGTCTCCTACTATGGGGTGCTTGTTCTGGGCCAGGAGAAGAGGGACAGTCTGCATGGGGAAGTGAGAAGCCTCCAGAAAAAAGTATGTGTTCATTCGTTTCTGTCAGCAAATATGGCACTGGGGCACTTGAGATGAGAATAAGTCAACTGTCTCTTCTTGTGCATTTACTAAAGTCAGGAAACATAATGCCAGGAGTCAATGAGGAGCCTGATCCTGATGAGGTGTGCACCGGGCTGTTGGGAGACATGGGTCCCTTGGGGCATGTGCCATTACAAGCCATGACGTCCTCAAGCATCAGTTTGCTATGTATGGGAGGAGACTCCCTATCTGTCATCCCTTCTCCACCTGTATCTTCTCTTCCTTGGCACCATTTTTGGCTGATTCACCAGGATGAAGTCGAGCTGAGCTGCAGACATTATTTGGAAATGGCTTAGGCTACAAAACATTTGCCAGCAAAATGTTCCATCCATTATGCCAGAGGACTGAGCTGCCACATTCCCAGAGACCTGAGATCGGCTGACAAGATTTTTTTTCTGCATTTAAAGGATGACTGTAATGTGGGTGTGGCGTAGAACCAAAGCAGTGCAGTGGAAATTAAGTGAGAAACTATCTGTCTTCTGTCACTCAGGCATTCATTTGCATAATCTCTGGTCTCAGAAAGACCTGACATCGTCTCTTCTGGGGATGTGTGTCTGTATTTCAGAGCTTGCACAAGTTCCCCACAATAACAGAGTGGGAAAAGCAGATCCTGCTACTGTGATAAAGCCCCAGTCCAGGGGTGGATAAAGCATGCAGTCCAACTGGAAACCTGCTGAGATTCTATGTGGCTCAGCTTGCAGAGCTCATCCATGCAGAGAGTGAGCACAAGAGACTTTTACATCTATCAAAAGTGCTGCCACCTTGGCAGAAAGGGGAGGAACTGGCCCTCTCCTGGAGCTGCTGTCCGAGTCCCAGGTGAGCCATGGCCAGTCCATGATTGGGTCTGACACAGTCACCAAGGACTGGGGCACCAGAGGAATGCCCAAGACTGTGCTGATGTGGGAGGATGCTCCCTCAGTCATGCAGATGCTTTCCTGCCCATGTTCCCACACCTGCATTGGAATATAATTGAGGGCAGCCTCCATGTCAGCAGCAATGTTCATGTATCAAGCTACCAAAATGCTTTATTTCCAGGCTTTACAATGTTTGCAGTCTACGTTACCATGGCTTGTAACCTTATACATTCTTCTGCTATCAGCTAAATTATTTGTATTTCCTGGAAGTAACCACTCCTTGCAGTGTCATTATGAAGGCTGAAATTGCAGAAAAGGCTCAAGTCAGGATGAGGCATGGAGTGGAATGTTTTCACCTGAACCAAGTGCAATATTTCTGCTGTCTAGCTCAGAGAATTTGATCCCACAAGATACTTCTTGTGACATTTTACACCAATTTGGGATGAAACCATATTGCAAACTTACTTTCCCTGAGTCAGTTGTTTACCCTTTCATCCCAGCTGCACTACCAAGCTGATTAGTCTGGAGCGAAGAAAAGTGACATGGTGCCTGCCCTGATGTGCTGCAGGGCTACTTCTGTGTAGGTCAGGAGTGCTTAGGCACACAGGCATGGAGTGACATACTGCGTGGATGGATCCCCTGTGCTGCTTGTCCACTCCACAACCCTTGTCCACTCTGGGCCACTTGTCCACTCTGTGCTGCTCATCTGCCACGTGTCCCTTGTCTGCTCTGTGACCCTCATCTACCCTGTCCCTTTGTGTGCTCGGTGCCCTGCATTCTCTCCATGTCCTTCATCCACCTTTTGCCACTCACCTGTACTCCATACAAGGTTCAAGGGGGCTTTGGGAGGGTTGCAGCAGCCCCCAGACCCAGCTTAAAGAGAGACAGTCTGGTAGGAGCAGCTGCAGCAACCGGACAGAGCAGCAAAATGCTCCCAGCCCCATAGCTGGCAGCAGTGGTACTGAGGCTCTGCACATGGCCAAGTGTGGCTTGCGGATCTTGAATCACTGTTGGCAGCGCAGCTTCTTGCTGCTAAGTCCAGCTGGGATCCCAAGAGTCTGCATGCCAGTGGCTGGTGGAGAGGGGAGATGACTCTACAGGGGCAGATGAGAGGGGGAAGGGGCAAACCCCTCATTGCAATTAATTGCAATGCCATCTTATATTCAGATGAGTTGGGCAATTGTCCTCCGGTATAGAGAAATAAATCTCTCCTAATGCAGTTCCAATATGCTTGCTCTGTGGCACCACCTACCTTTGTTGTATTAAAGTTAAATACCTTTGTGTACAAAAGTTTAAAGTGCATAGCTAAAACCTATGTGCTTGCAGTAATTGCAGATGTAAATCTTTTTGTCATCCTGCAAAGACTAGGTGAGGTATTTCATAAATATGTCAGAAGCAGCATTAAAATTTTATGGCAGGCAGCACGGGTCGAGAATACTACAGTGACTTCTCAGCAAGGTACGTCCACCTTAACCCACAACTCATTAGTCATTGATGGGATTTCTGTGCCTTGTAGCTTCTCGGAAATGTGGTAGTGTTACAAAAATCTGCATGTTACTGTTTTCTTACAATATGACAGCCCACTCAGAACCATTAAAATACCACATCTTTGGCCAGTGTTGACTAATGTAAAGATAAAATAAGGGAGAAAGACTGGCCAAACTGCTTGATCACAGAATTACATACAATCTGCATTAGAAATTAATTGGCAGTCTTGATGGGACTGGGAACTTTGGAGAGATGCTCTCTGGATGTGACCGATTGCCTTCCAAGCACAACTGCGATAAACTTCTCCTTGGCTGATGTACAGGAACAATTAGCAAAGTTGAGGCAAATTTCATTTTGAAATCACACGTGTGAAAACTGGGGGGATGGCTGCACCTCAGCTGCTCTCTGAAGGGTTAATCAATGACTGAAAGATGGGACAGTCATGGACTGGATGTGCTTTTGGTGAGTGTATGAGGGGTCATAGATGATTATGAGTGGTCTATTGATCCACTTACAGCCGGTTTGCCAGTGGATTTACAAGCGTGCATATGTAAGGAGAATGCACATATCCGTGTGTCCATGTTGGCAGGTCTTTGTGTGTGTCTGTCTGTCCTTATATGTGGGGTGTTTCTGTACGTGCACCCTTGCTGCTGCAGTCCCTGACATCCCAGGGAAAGACTACCTCATGCCCTTGCCAATGGCTCTGTACGCAATACCCCACCTGCTGTGGGAGCACACCCTGGATTTTGCCCCCAGCATTTGTCCAGGTGGCATCTAGCTGGATTGCTGTGATAGTGTCTGTAGGTAAATGAATATGAAGTGTATAGTTTCGTATATTTATTTATATAAATGTGTATATTGTAGCTTCTTGAGGAAAAAGAAAAGTGGGTTTTTCCTCCTGCTTTTAGAGGGGGAAATAATTCTAACAAACAAAAGTATTCCTCTGTTTGTTCAGATTTGTTTAAGGAAGGTATTGCAGGTGCTGAGTGGCCAAAGCAGAGTCTGGCTTATACAACTGGCGCTGTAATTAACAGTTATTGCCACATTTTCTGGCAGTTCTTCCTACAGGCAGAATGCTGTCTAATTATTAATACAGATTAGTGGCACTACCTAGGAACCTGTGAATGCCGGTGTCTCAGGGTTGGCTTGACAGTTGCAGCACATCACAGCTCCAGACACTCTGTCTTGGCTAAAGGTGGATGAAATGTTTGATGTAGTTTTGTCATGTTGTGTTAGAAGAACATGGGTAAAAGGCTTACTGCTCTAAGGACTCACTGTTTGTCAGGGTTTGTTTTCATTTACAATCAACAAGTGAAGGTTTTGTTCTGTGTAAAAAAAGTTTTACTTGAGAAACATTTGTGAGGGCCGTTCTTTTGAAATCTATTATTTTTAATTCCAACATCAGAATAAAAAAGGCTGGGGGTGGGATATTAATTGTACAGAAAGCATTTCCATTTTTCCATTTTTGATGCTTTTTTCACTTGTTTCCTATGACAATAAATAGATTGCTGGATACAATGCCAGGTAAATGCAGGTTCAATGAGTAGAGCAGTTTCCCATTTTGATGCAGAGGACCTCAGGTGTGTTGAAAAGCGGTTTCCTTTTTTGAAACTACTCACTGAAGAGGTTTTCCAAAATTACATTTTCCAGCCTTCCTGGAAAACATTTCTTTTTATTAAAGGTTCTTCCTACCACAACCCATGCTAGCCCAAGTACCGTGTGAGCTCAGGGGGCTGCCATCATGTGTGACTCTGCTCAGAGTGAAGATATGTCCCTTTGGGGTGGCGTATGCATTGCTTGCAGGAATGGGCATAAGGGTGGCATCTGAAAAGGGTGTATTTGCCCCCCAGGCTGCCAGATCCTTCTAGGGGGATCTGGCTGCAGCATCCATTGACACGTATTGGATGTGTCATTCATCCTGGCATAGTTTCCAGTAACACAATCTTAAGAAAATTCTCCAAGCCTGCCCTTCAAAGATTCATCTATGAATCCCACCGGCTTGTCCTGGATGTTAGCTGGTTATGACCCTGAGTATCTGCATTGGGACAAACTGGGTGGATCATGGAAGGCTTTAGCTAGGTGCAGTGTATTTTCCCGTTTAGCTGCTTCCCTGGGGATTATGTTTCTGAAATACCTGCTTTATTACAGTTGGACTGTAGTTTGGTAATTTTCCCCATTTTTTAGCACTTCTGTAGCATGTAGACTGCTTGGGCTAGGGGAGGCAAGTTAGCTACCAAATGTGCTTGGTCTGCAGAGCTGAAAACAGACTGATCCTTTTCCTTCCTCCTGTGGGACTTCTGCACAAAGAGCAGGTGAGGGACCAGGAGAATATCTGGCAGATGTCTGGTGGCTAGCCTGTGGCATGCCCTGGGTTGCTACTCCCCCAGGTTAAATGCAGCTGATATTTTTAGATTAGAGCAATGTATATCTCTGATCCTTCTGTTTGCTAATGAATGTTGAAAATAGAAGAAAGTCCAAGATTCAATCAAAACAAAAACTGACAATAAAAATTTCTGTGGACTTTTCTTCAAAGGTACAGTTCTTTCTTCTTTTCAAAGGTATGGTTAGTTTACCATTGAGATTTTTGGATAAGTTTTCTTTTTTTTTTAGCCTCACTAAACTAAATTTGAAAATTTAGTATTTCTCTGAATTTAAAAGGAAAACATTCGTTTGGAAAACAACAGACTAAAAAAACCCACCCAAATCCATGAGTCTCACAGAAGAATTTTGTCTGTATTGTCACAAACTGTCAAAAATATGTTAGTGATGTAAAACAACATTTTTTCATGTCATTTGGAGTATCAACTCAAGGATTTTTCCCAACTCTCTTGTTCATGGGGAAAATTTCTAAGAGAATGAGTCCTGTGAGCTTCAGAGGTATAGCTTCCCAGACAGGACTGCAAACCTCATCCTCTCTCACCCTAAACCACTGCAATAGCTTGATGTGGAGAGGAAAGTTCATTTTACTGAGGTAATACCATGCTGTTCTTTTCTGCTGAGAGCCCAGACCCTTTTCCTGCCCTTCAGGGTCCCCCACAGTTGTTTGTCCCTCTGATGTTATGTGAGATGCTGCCTGAGCTGCTGGATCATGAAACTGTCTCTTGGGTGGTGTTGGCCTAGGGTGACAAGAAGTTTCTGCTTTGATTTATATCCTCCAGTTCAGGCAATGGCTGACCCTGTGGCAGGCAGAACTCCGATGTAACAGATTTCCAGGCTGTGTTTGGATAGCTGCTGCCTCACAGAGTCAGCCAGTGATGTGTGAGTGTGAACACATGGCTCAGTGCAGTGCTTATGCCTGCTCCCCATGCAGTCAAGCATGTCTTTGCTTACCAGGGTAATGATTGTTATTGGAATTCACTGAAGAAATTTATGATCCATGTGATTACTTCCTCAAAATAAAATGATAGAAAACAAATAAAAATAATGAGAATGTTAATTTTAAAAAGTTACAGTAAGATCCCTCCGTAGAAGGGAAAGGTAGAGGCACCAGGATTTTGGACTGTCAGGGAGATGAGTTTGTCTACAGGAAATCAACCTAGGGACAAATACAGCAGATTCCTTTTAAACTTACCCAAAACCCTCAGAAGGAGTGTTGAAGATGTTGCTGTTCTGGCCTAACTCTGCATTTTGTCCCTTAATCTTCTGTTCTTGTCTCTTAAGCTGTTGTGTTTATTGAATACCATTTCTCCTGGTTTGTTTTAATTTCTTGCCAAATGGAAGGGCTGAGTAACACATCATCCTAAATGCAGAGCTTGGTTAACAAAAAGGCCCAGCAGTGGACACTAGTTGAGAAACCAGAAGCTGCAACAAGTCTGGCAGGAGGGATGGCACAGCTGCCAGGTCATGGTCACTCTCCCTGTTGGATGACAGCTGGGAGCTGTCACTTGGCTGTGGCAAGGAGGAAGACGCATTGCATCACCTGCATGTTGTACCACCTGCAGATCCATCACCTGCATATTGTATTACTGGTAACCATTACAAACATCTACCCCCATGTTCCTGATGGCCTGTCCACGTCCCAAATGCCTGTGCAAAAACCTTGCGTCTGAGAAAACTGAGCAAAAAGTGTTCAAACCTGTGTCTGTCTGCATGTAGCTGGCTCTTTGTCTTGGTTTGAAAGACAGGTGCTAGCCAAGGCAGGCAGGGATCTCCCTTGGAATGGAAAATATTACCTCCTACCCTGCAAATTACTTTAATTATGAAATGACAGGCTGTCAGGCAAAGATACAGGAAAAGGAATAACAATTCATTAGTAAAATACATTTTATATATAT